>KV748841.1:0-36674 GCA_001692915.1 Glonium stellatum | reverse complement strand
CATCCTCATCTACTGCATCAACAGTTCAACAACTGCCCGCTAACATGAGATTCTCGCTCCAGGTGCATCACCTATCATCAGCTACCCCCTAAATTTCGGATCGTTTATATTCGAATGGCTGAATTCAAAGTTATTATTCTTGGTGCAGGATTAGTAGGTTCCTTATTAGCCAATGGGCTCCTACATAATAGGGTTGATTTTATGGTATATGAACGAGATGAAAAGGATTCCAAAAGAGAAGGATATCAGATTCGACTCGGAGCTCCGGCGTTAGCTGGCTTTAAGGCGTGCTCAACCCAAGATCAAAGAGACGATCTGCTGCCGAAGTTCTGTCGATCTGATGGCGTTCTCTCCTCGGCACCTACGTTATACGATACGCACTTTAATTGCCTCCTTGATTTGGCTAAATTTCCTGCGTATGCAAAATCTGCCCCTATAGATCGTGTGGTCCTTCGTGACTTCCCAGCGAAGCCTATTTATGACGCAGAAAAACTGAAGTACGGGAAAAAATTCAAGGCGTATCAGGTGGTTCAAGATGCAACAGGAAAGACTAGTGTTACAGTCATATTCGAAGATGGAACCCAGGATTAAGGAGACATTATAATATCTGCTGAAGGTAGTAGGTCGCGGGTAAGCGCAAAATGCGCATACTATGTGGGGAGCCCAGCTAATTTTAGCTATACAGGTAAATACTCAGATTGGGCTCAACAATATAGTACAATTAACACAAAGATGGATCTTCATGGCAAAAGGAGACATCTCCCCTTCAAAACTCGAGACTTTTACACCTGAAGTTAGGAAATCACCTATCGCGTGTATCAAAGACCGGGTTGTACTCTATCATTCTAGTAGGATTTCCCTTGGAATAATGGGCACACTAACCACTTTTAGTATACATGCCCGAAGCAGCGACTAATGACCAGATAAAAAGTGCTAAGAGCGCTCCCGATTTGCATAGCCATAATAATAAGGGTGTATCAACATTCTGAGCCTTGACAGTTCCAGCGGAGCGCGTACCCGAGAGTAGAGATACTATAACAGATAAGCTGCAGTTCTGTATTGATCAAACCAAAGGATAGGATCCTCGGTAGTAGGTTTAGCATACCTTTAACTAGTCAGACATAGCTAATTTTGCGAGCCATCACTTACTCCGGGCTATGGGAAATAAGGACATTTATGCTTTCCAAGCTCGAGCTAGCACAGAACCTCTTAAGGACTCGCGACAGAAACTGAAGACCAAGGATGATCCACAGAAGGCAAATAATCATGTTTAGCTCATAGGTGACGCCATACACCTGACGCTACCATTCGGTACGAGGTCGCAGTCTCAAGAATCCATGCTAGAAAATAAGTATACTGACACACAAAGGGGCATGGGAGGCAATCAAGCCATGAATGATACTGCAGATGCGCTCCCCATACTTCTCGACCTTGTAAAAAAAGCGAAAATTGGAAAACCACTAGAAGAGCAGGATTTTGCTTCGGCTGTGAACGAATATGAAAATAAAATAATACCTAGGGCATTTGGGTGGGTGAAGACAAGTGGGGGGACCGGTGAAGAAGTAAGCCGAATTTTGGCCCAGCTCGCTTGCCGCTATACTAAATTCTGATAATCATGACAGCTGTTTGAACCGGAGAGCTGGAGAGGAATCATAATGCTTTTTTTTTTATCTCTAGAGCACTTGACGTTGCCTACCTCTTTACAATGATCCGGGTTTTTTTGGGGTATAAGCCAAAAGACGACGCCCCGGAGCTTCGAAACTAGTTATTTCCTTTGTCCATTAGAGTGTAAATTTACTAAATAAGGGGACTGCGAAGACATTACTGACCGTATCACAGCAATTATAGTATACGAAATTCTACTCTTCCCTAGGACCCAGTGGTTCGTAGTGCTATCTTTCATATATTTGCTACACTGAACCTCATCGCTAACACCCATTTCTTAGCTATCGAACCCTGTCTTTGCCCCTTAAGTGTGCTAAGGCTCTTTCGAGCCAATAACCTCTTCTATGAATCCCTTCTACTATTTTAGAGAAGAGTGCGGGCTAATAGCCTCAGGTTTGGTATCTTGATTTTAGTATTTCAAATTTCGTGGTATATGGTAAAGTACCCCCTCCGGGGGTCCTTTCTCGCTTGAACCTAAAACTTAGATTGCGTCTTCATCTCATTATGTTCAAGAGTTATAGTCTCCGTAAACGGTTCTGGGATTAAGGTCTCATAAATAGTGCAAATGATCTGACGAGTTACAGATTGTTTGATCAATTCCTCTCTCTCGTGCGCACAGTGACAATAGTGGTATCGTAAAGCATAATACGCTCTCAAGTAATGTGCAAGGCCTCTCCTAAGTCAACCAAGTGAGTGTGATCCGTAAGGATGACCGTCCGTTGGGTCCATTTATAATCATTGGTGGGAGAAATCTGCAGTGTCACGAAGGCATGAGAGTTGACCTTCTCAAATTTGCTTAGGTTTGCGCATCTTCCTGCTCAATATACATACCTGATCTAAGTCTGCTATAATATGTTATAGGCAGTTTTTATAGAACCACTAAATCAACAACAATATGGGTATTGCTTTCAGACTTCTGTGTCCAGACGCCGGTGGCGTAATAAAATTACCAGTTCCAATTTATATACAAAAATAAAAATCTCCTTTGGCGGAGCCTTAGCTATAAAATCAAGTAGCACGAGTTCCATATATTTGGTCATGTTAAAATTGTTTCTCTGCGAGTATGCCATAATCCCATTGGTCTTTCAATACTAAATTCAATATTCCACCGCATGGTGTTGCGGGATTGGTTGATCATATACGAAAGAAAATCGCTTCCTGCTATACGCTTCCAACACCTGCGCAGTAACTTATGCGGCTTTCCACCGACATAAGCTAACTTGTCTCTAGTAATTCTAATATTTCAAGACCACTTCATGTTTGCGGGCCTTTCCATACATCGCCAGCAAATACAAGATTCCGGTGACGCTAGCCTACTTCAATCTAGCTTAAAACCAACGTCAGGCTTCAGCCGACCACATTTCGGAACAGCAGACGCCTTCGAAAATGACTTATCCACATAAATTCACGAGTTTAGGATAGTGCAAACATAGAGGTTTCATATCACGCTTCTTGTTGCAAGCAAATCACGAGGGGTTCGCAGTCCGGCGGTCCGAAGCCAGTTAATGCTCCCTCAATGACCAAGCTGGTCGTCATCTACGCAAACCTGGCGAGCGTTCTAATTTCTGCCTGCTGCAAGCGGGCTTATTATAATACTTATTGGGAAAAAGACGTCAGATTAGGTGGACATCATGGCTTGAGGGTTTTAACGGTTCTGAGTATTGATCGGGCTCCACCCTATTCAATTATCTTAAGTATTTACCAACATTCAAGAGTCTCGGGACAGGAGGTGCCTGATATTGAAAATCTAGACTCCCTTGAACAAATGTGTAAAGGATTTGCACAAACTCACTTCCGTAAGCGTAGATAGAACCACTCACCCCACAAACAAAAGGCGCCTTTCAAGATCGGAGTTTATATATCAATCCTGCAATTATAATTAGTCTTACTCAAGGCCCCTTTTCGTATGTCTTAGCCTTTTTTGGCCCACAAAGTATCGTAGTTAGATTCTGCTCATCCTACATGTACTGCCCCACTGACGGAACCCTGACAGCGCTTCTTCCATTAGTTGTTCTTAAGTCTTTTGATATCGAGGAAAGACTAATCATCAATAGCGGTAACTTTAACACGACTCCTAGCCGTACCACTGCGGATAACACCCCGTCCGGTGTCTTTATGCCTGCAAGAGGATTTACAGTCATCTCTTTGGGATTCAGCATTCCCGCTAGAATCATCAGTATCCTATCTGGATTGAGCTTACTGGCTGGTCTCACGAACATGTCACCTGGGAATTAGCATTCTAATTGATATGATAGGTCTCCCATCTGAAGCAGATGGAACTTCGATTTTAGTCGTACTCGTTCCCACCACTGCGCCTAAATCGCTCAAGCCCGTTTGTTCAACTTACGAGCAGTCCCAGGGTCTCTCTCTCTCTTAAATTCAACCTATCGCCATGCCAACTAGTGCTTATTGCCAGGCTAAGCAGCTGTGTTTGGGTTCCCCTTTTGGTTGCTTTCAGGCGGCGAGTAACAATCACTACCTATGGAGACATTATTTTGTTATTCACTCTATGCTAGCTTCAGCACACCCTTCAGCTCACGATTGCAGGTTCGATAGATGTAAGTGATTGAATCTAGAGAATTTGAAAGCCCGGCCCCCCTCGTTGTGCGGATATGTGCTTCATCCATCAGCGGAGCAGGGGTATTAGAGCATTGTGCGCATGAATGATAGATTAGCGGCTATGGTGGATATCGCCCAGGCAATAGTTCTTTCCAGTACCATCCATATAATCTTACTCATTACCGTCATTGTTGTCTTCGGCCAGGCCTCCAACCAGATCATGAGCACTATATTACTCGCCGCGCCTTATAATTGCCTTATGCCAATGTAGGACTTTCAGCGCCCGCTTGTTATCACCAACTTATTCACATTCATCATCCGAGGGCTATTTACTAAGAAATGTACAAGCGGGATCAGTATACCAAACGGAGTGCTCCATGAGCCAGAATTTCATTTGTGGGGTTCAAGTCTCTCAATCCTCTGCCCCAATATTTGGCTGCATTCTCTCCAGTATATGATCTCTCTTATGCATTAAAGGTTAACCTTAGTATGTTGTGTAAGTTACACAGTAGAACTCATAACCCCAAAACCAAGCTCATTCTTTAATAGCTCCTTGCTAATTAATGCGGTTAAATTTAACGGTATCATCAGGTTTACCCTTGTGAAGTTTTGAGTTAGATTACTGGCTAAATGTATATCAGATACTTTGGCATATTTGTTGGGGGGAGCAGCCTCATCTCTTTTATATGCCGATTTTCTTCATTTGCGGAGATCAACAGCGGAGAAGCAAATACTGACGAAAGACCTCTGGTCTCTCACCTTGAAGTGCTTGGTTCGATGAAACCAGCCCATAGTGTGAGGTAGAGATTATTTGAATATGGCAATTCATTTATTTTTTATTGAATATTTTAGAAATTAGCAGGTTGGTCCTTCTTAATCCAAAGTGGGGGCCCTTACGTGGGGCATTACATATTTCACTCATATAGTGCATGCGACCAACCTTTTATTGATACATCCTCGGAATCTCCAGTCCCTAGAGCTAGATCTTGGGAGATGTTGAATTATTGGCCGGCAACATATCTTTTAGATGTCCTCTGAGAAGGAAATCAGTTAACTGTTGGGTCGCTAGGATAAGGCTACACATGGAACAACTTTTCATCCAATCAGCCAAGGCTCGCAAAATGTGACAGTTCACATAACTGACTAGTAAATGAGAGCGTAACAGTGGCAATCTTCAAACTGTATACACACTACTTTTTAACCCATGAGTATTGCATGCCTTAAATTTGTTATTAAAAAGTACATGAGCTACGGCAACCTTCATCTCCCAGGCCAGGTTCTACACAGGCTCTACGGTTCTGTCAATAGCATCTCGAATGAAGCAAGGCACACATTATACTCAAGATAACTCCAGATCCACTTTATGCTTCGGCTCATACTTGACCCGGTACGTGGGGTGGGGTGAAATGCCCAGGATCCTCTCATCCGCCGCCTGCGCGGTATGATTGCGACTAAGTAGACCGATCCTGAGTTTCACTCTTGACGACATAGTATCTCTCCATTATCAGAATCTAATCCCAGCCGGGCCCCACCATTGACTGGTCTAGACCGGTGAAGCTCTGCTCCACCACATGCTCGCCACCGGAACGTTGTCCACGACAGACATGCTGGATAGATTTCCACAACAGGTATATAGAGTTTCCTATGGAAATATCATAGTTAAACCCCTTGGCCGCCATGCGTCGATCCTAAAATCGCAATCAATTTGTGTTATCTGCTCCCTTAACGCTATCCAAATCGTGGAAGGTACGCTACTGAAATACGTCGCGACCGTGACAACCCCTTTCAGCCTTGCAGACCGGCCTTTCTGCCGTCCTTGACAAATGAGTTATCGTGTAACTATACTTGTAGACGTGGTATTGATCCTGATGGGTAGCGACCAACACGTAGGACAATCTGATTATGGCTATCGGCTTCTGGAAACCTGAGAGTAACATCCCCTATAAAGCGCAATAGGTTAGCACTCAACCCAGACTTAGAACCAAGAAATCTCACTTACATTCTCTGTATTCCTGAAGGTCGATCTCGTCCTCAACGCGAAAGCTTGTACATGCCAGAATGTCCCTGCCCGACGTGCCAAGTCTCTCGGCGTAAACCTCGATCTTAACGATAGAGTCTTTCACAACGCTTCTATTGCAAGGATTAGTTATCGCAGTACTCATAGTGTAATTCCTAAAGGACAATCTAACAGCCTCTCTACGGGCCAACCGGCGAAAATCTTTTTCGGTGGCAGGATTAGGCGCTGTTCGTCAGTGACTTCGACACTCACGAATGCCTCCGGATTCTCTATCTGCGGAGATATAGACTTTACTTCCAGATATATTGTTGACCTTCCAGACTGTGTTTCTGCAGTGCCCGGCTGGTCTGGACGGGCGCCGTACCATGGGTGACCGTTGATCTCAGCAGCATGGCCGGACGAGTCCATGACTAGACTCTCTAGACTGGTATTCTTTTCGAGGCGGCTGAACAACGAAATTAGAAGTGCTTGTCCGACTATTGGGCTAGCAGAGGTTATGAAGGAGATCAGTCTTGGTCGTAGGAAGGTAATCCGTCTGTTGCCCTGGGCTAAATAATGCTGTCGTGGCGTTAGGTAACATCATTTGACTGATTACACGAAGCGTTGGCAGTGGTCAGCAGGGGGTAAGGAGCCAAAAGATGTAAAACTTGCACGATTTTATTTATCACGAAACTTCGTAGCACTTCATCGCGTTACAGCAGGGATTTGAAGCCAAGCTCGCGCGCTGTTATGGCGACTAGGGTACTTGGCAAGTATTAGTTCCCTTCCCGAGCAAAACTAAACATCTATGAGCTCCTACAGTGCTTGCTGCCTCGAAAATGTGCTGGGGTACTTTAAATAATGCTAATCGCAGACTTTAGACTATCCTTTGAATTATACGGTCACCAGGGCGTAAGCCGAACTATGGCTGCACGACCAATGGACTAACAGCTACCTGAACCCGTATTGCCATGGTCATAAGTGGAGAAAGAGTCTGCAGAACGGCGTGACCCGTCGAAAAGGTCGACTAATCAAACTATAAGGCCCACCCCCATTAGATAAGTATTGCAGCCCCTAAGAGGTCCACTGGCTTACCTCGGCGCGGAGAGAAATGTGAGATTTTGACGCCATTTGTTCATTGTTTAGTCAGAATTTGGGCTATTTACAGCAGAGAGAACACGGGCTAACCAAAGATACAGTATCCTCAATTAAAGAGACTTCGTGTGATGAATTTGTAGCAAAGGACGCTTGCGCTGCAGATCACAGTAGGCGCATGGATGCAATGGAGCTGCGCGGATAGTTTCTTTTGTTTCTTTGGGGAAAAGAGGGGAATGTGGCAACCAGTCTCCATAAAAATCAGGACTGTGGGGAATAGGGCAGCAATAACCAGAGAAGATCGAAGTCGAAGTTCGAAACTCGAAATAACAGACTAGGGGAGTGGATGAGTAGACTCGTTAATGCCTAATAACTCCTGATAACTTCGGTTCTTGACACTTAAGCTGTATTTCGGATAGCGGGATGGTTCCTGTGATTGGATAGAAATTGGCGTAGTTGAGTCCTTGACGGCCTTTCTTTGCCCCTGCATCGGCATTAGCCTATCAAATATGGACGTCAATGTTGCCCTTGAGACTCTCTGAGGCTGGGTCATAAAAATCCAGTTCAAACTGATTAAAATGATGCAGAATCCCTCTACGTCATCAATTAATCATACAAAGATCTCTCTGCGAATATCTCCTTGCTTTCATTAGCTGGTGGGAAAAGTTGAGAAGGTGCCAGGCTGGGGGGCCTAGAGAAAAGCCGGTCGCGTTTACTTTCCAGTAATGGTGTAGCATTAGCGGCCAGGTGTTTTGCGGCTTCCATTTTGCCGTCGTTGCTCCGCGGACAACACACCCTGGCCGCTCAAACTTGCAACAAGCCACGTTGGTCTTCCTCTAAATCATCGCCAAACTATGTTCTGGATGGGCGAAGGACACCCCGTGAATCTAAATGTCATGGGGTTGGAGAGGCTCAAGGGAGCTCCGGCCGTTCCCATCCACTCAGAACACAACCGTCCATATTCTTTTTTAAACTTGGCACCCCAAACCACAAGACCCGGCACGCATTTTGTGAAACATACTGAAAAGAGCAAATACCCCAGGATTTGCGCAACTAGCCTTCTTTTCATTCGATGAACCTGTCCTCTTCGAAAGAGATCACGTTGAACAATGTACAATCGACCAAAAAAGGAACCTCAGAAGGCTCATGTTATGAGTACGCATTTTTTCGTTGAACTTTCTTAAATTTTGGCGCGCCTAACACTTGTTTCTCCCCTATATGGAAAAAGAGCATAATGATGACTAAAGAGAGACGCGAAGCTATGCGACGTTTGATGTCCTTGCCACTATTTCCGTACGGGGCAGCAATGCTCACCTGCAGCCACCACAATGACTTCTTCACTTCATGTTGATGCTAGGTTCAGGCCACACTCGGGGCTATAGTAGCTACGTCTAGATTCGAGATATTTTTACTTTTGTTTTCTAAGAAATTTTTTACCGTGAAACCCTAGAACGGTTTTCTTGCTTTAACTCTCAACCGCCCCACGCAGCTAAGCCAAGCAATCTCTTATTAATTCTTCCGAGTTATTAATGGCGCCAGATTGTTTGCTAGTCCTTGGGCTAGGCACGACACCATCGCAAAAGAATTCACGGCTTTATATTTGTCGTGAGATTTCGAGCGGATACTGCTGATGTGTTGATAGGAGTACGGTAATAAGACTGGTTACCGGGCGACTGGCGAGCCACGGAGGCAAACCAGGGGAGAGAGAATACGCAGGCATGTTGCTCCGGAAAACCTGAATGCAATAACGCTTATTCCAACGTCAAAAGCTCACACGATCGGCTTGTCCGCTCCTCCCTAGTCCCTGCGTGGAAATCCATCCCCTCACAAAGCAAGCAGCCGTTTTGGGATAAATGTAACGGCTAGCGTAATTGGATTATCGCGGACGTTATCAGTAGGAAGGGCGGTCAGTGTAGCGCCTGTGACCCATAGAGATGATGTCTTGATGATAAACGCGGTTAAAGGACTAATGCTCGCCACAGTTGTGCCAGCCACCACTCTTCAAAGCCACTCACCACCAAGCTTTGATCACGCAGTATGCTGGCCTACTAACGTTATGCTCGAGTTAAAAGAAGTTATACTTATGCTATTTGCGCCGCAGATGCCTAAGGCAGATGGGTAGAACTCACCAGTTTTGCGATTCGCCACGAATCCTTCTAGATGTAGATTTTTTGGGAATGACCCGGCGAGTTGTTGTCAACCAGTGCGCCGGCATTGCAACCAATGCATCGGCATGACTCGTGCCGGCATGACTTGCATCGGCATCGCACGCATCGGCATCGCATACATGAGCATCGCACGCATCGGCATCACCGCGTCGGAATAACACGAAATACCATGGTTCTCACATGTTGGCGGTCCGTCAAGATATAGCCCACCCGACGAAGCCCCGCTGGTTACGCGGAGTTGGCCATTTTCCGAGGGACTACAAAAGCCCCTGCCGCGTCACCAAATCAGATGTGGGTTCCTGGAGAGTCTATCCAGTAGTGCCGCGGTTTGCTCCCCGGGCTACCGTCTTAGACCCAGGTAACTCCTCACGCTTGGCAGGTTGATTTTCACTCCCGGGCCTCCGAGGGATTCCATCACGCGTTTGATAATCCTGCTTCTCGCCGATCGCTATACCACTGCTGTTTCCCCTCCTCGGAATTGTATAGCTCCGAAGATCTCGATTCAACAATTAGGTTTGGCAAGCTAGACAACAACAGACACGAGCACTGCAATCGAGGGATGTTTTTACGAAAGAGGTCATCATACTCCTTAGATTAGGTGTGCTTTTTCATGGAACACCAAGCCAAGCTATAGTTTAATTGCGTAAGCTTTTTACAAAACCTCCGAGCGCCCCACGCCCCACAAAACCACTGTGTAGTGGCCTAACGAATCGAATGTGCTATGATTCTTTCAAAGTGACACTCTAAGCCCGCAATCTATTCGAACCCGCGTTGATAAGGAGTAGGGACAGAGGCCGTGAGACCCTTGCATGAGTCGTGCGAAAATTGTTGAGCTTGACTTCCACTATTCCCATGTCTAGTAACTTCATGTTCAATGAGTGTCCATGAACTAGTGAACCCGGGTCTGATACGATTTGAATAATACTCATGTTGAAGGCATTTCCTATTATTGTACAAAGGTTTTCTCTGAGGATCATCCCCCTTGTCTCAAGCGCCACTGCATTCAATCGTCTGTCAGCTCTTCAGCTACACCACGCACCGAGATCCATCTTGCTCACTCCATGGGAAATAAACATGCAACTACCAAGCTCCTCAGAAGGATGGGCACCATGTAGGAGTCAAACGGCGTTCGCCCTATTTCAGAGAAGGAAAAGATCTGGCAGAGTAAAGTTAAGGATTATATGAAGTATATGTAGTCGTTGTGAAGGAAGGGGGACCTAGATTCACTTTATTTAAGTAAATGGATTGCTGAACCTAAAACAGCCGATGCTCAACACGTGAAAAAAAGTGGCTTATATCTCGGCGTTCCTAGTGATATCGTATCTTGCTTGTATGGATCGGCCCAGTAGTGCGACTTAGAAAACCTTTGGTCGTGTTGCTAGTGATTTCTCGGACACTGCTTTGCTACCATCTTCAGATAATTTTATGGGCCGTTAATAAGCTTACTTAATTCCTTTTCATTGACTTCTAAATGAAAAAATTAATTTACGTGAAGAGATCATTGATTAAAATGTTGGTGGAAAGACATGTCATTTTGACTTGGCATAAGATTACCCCCTCCCATTTCCATGTTATTATCAAATGGACTGTATTTTGGCTGCTCCCAGGTGAGATATGGGTTATCAATATTGACTGTATACTCTGATGTGTGAGTGTTTGCTGAAGCGGAGGAATGACTCGACAGCTGGTTTAATGAATGAATTGGCAAATGCCTCTGTGGTTCGTTCGACGAGCCCGTCCATTCGTCGAACATGGAATTAGGTATGGTTCCAGCCATAGTGTATGAAGGGTACGCACGCATGTCTAGAGGTGATGAATTTGTGGTGCTCGAGGTAATAGCAGAGAAGTTTGGCGTGAAGTCGTATGAAGCTTGTTCGGAAATGGGCATTCCAGGGTTGACCATAGAATGATGCGTTTCAAGTTGGTTCAACAGAGCAGATCCTGCAGATGTTGAGATTTTATGTTGATCAGGGGTAGCGGACTCATCATGCGCTTCGATCATATCTTGAAACGTTTTGGTGACTTTCGTATAATGATTCGCAAAGGGGTCCTGTTGACCGCAGTATGCCAAGACACCGATGCAGACTTCTAAGCCGCTCTTGAAAATGTGCCGGCGATTCTGGTCCTGGGTCGAGAACAAGTCGTAGCGCAGGTTAGAGCGTTTCCCGGAAAGGCTCAGTCCAACAAGGAGAGCAGCATGGTAATTTAGCATTCTTTTTCGAATTGTCAGCTCTGGTGAAAGAGTCCTTGAGCCCCTTGATTCTCCTTACGTGACTAGCCATGATCTCTTACATATAAAACCACCCTTCACCATGACCGAAGAGACCTGGCCAAGCTGGATGGCTGCGTCCGTGCTAAATCAAGAGGTCAGAATTCCAGGTCACCACCACTTGAGGAAATTATCTGATCGAAGAGAGCAATTGTTGCCATGATATTCATACCAATTTTGAGCGAAATAGCGAAGATTCAAGGAGATCGTTGAACCAGCCTCATATCCTTTCGGGTTGATGGTGCGCAGTAATAAAGGCCTGCCGAGGAGCGTTATCGAAGCAAGGTAGTATATTTCAAGGTAACACTTATAGAATTTAGCTTGAACAAGAATGCCTTTGATAGTTCAACTCACTGAAGAGACATAATCCTCGGTTGAAAGACCGGGATGATCTACTCCGGGGGAGTGATTCTCACGAAACCTTAAGTTAGGTGGTAGTGACTTAGACCATTCTTCCAATTCCTGCATGGTGCTTTCGTATACGCCAAAGGTTGACCCTCTCTCCGCATATATGTCTCGTAAGATCCTCCCGGTGATGACCGCGAGCCGGGCCATGTTGACATTAACGGAATGGTCAGGTACACCAGCATTTGAGCTTGGATTCTAATTTGCGTCAACGACACGAAATAGGAGTAGGGTTGGATTGAAATACTCGGAGGAATGGATCCCGTGTAGTATTCTCCGTGATTTGTGGAGTTCGACCAAGAGATATTGCAAGCCATCTAAGTGTGGTTAGGATGATCCAGAAACAGCGTGAAACAGGGTGCCAACACATCGAGAAACATTATGCTCAACCATACTTGCCGCCAGTGCAAGTACTCTTGTGCAGTTAAATAGTTACAATCGCTAATGTCTAAATCAATA
Source organism: Glonium stellatum (assembly GCA_001692915.1). Taxonomy (NCBI): domain Eukaryota; kingdom Fungi; phylum Ascomycota; class Dothideomycetes; order Gloniales; family Gloniaceae; genus Glonium; species Glonium stellatum. The sequence goes on along the minus strand of KV748841.1, from coordinate 24,058 downwards.
CGATAAGTTTGCGCGAGGCGGATCGCAGAACCTAATAAGTCAAAAAGAGGTTCGTCCGAAGCATAACACTGCTTTGCTTACTGAGGCTAAGCCAACACATCTTCGGCTTGGAATTCATTGAGTATATCGTGCTCAGAAGCAGGGCCTGGATGATCCACAACGGGGCAGTCTCCTCGTTTTCAATGCAGTCTTCCATTAGCCGTCGTGCTCTATCATACCAAGAGTCGGCGATCCGGTCCGAAATATTATCCGTAAAAAGGGCGCCTAGAGCAATTTGAAAAGATACTAAGCAGTTGGAAATAGGGCTTATTTCCTTATCTGGATCATATAAAGCATCGATAAACTCGTGGCTTTGTAGAGGATCGCAAACGTAGAACAGCTTATTGGGTCCGTTTAGGAAAGCATCTACCCATGCTCGAGCCTCGAATTTATTAGGATGCACTTCATGGGGAGAGGTAGCGGGGCCTGGTATCGTCCATGCCGAGCTCACGTTGATATCTTTTTTGGGGTCCATGTTGACGATTTCCAGCACCTTATTTGCATCCAACCCAAGCTCGCTTGCCAGTACCTGACCTAATGTTATCGCCAGGTGATTTGAAGTAGCTTCAGTTGCGAATCCTTGGCTTGAGCGTAACAGATCCGATGTTCCAGAATCCAATTGTTTGGACAGTTTCTCGGCGATAGCTCGACTTAGTTGGTCTTTACGTTTCACCGGTAGGTCCAAACTAGCCTTTGTAAGAGGTCAGCTAGAATGAAATATGACGTGGGAGTGAAGAGTGAACCAGTTCTCTCGTCAATATATCATGGACTTTCTGATAATTCTGCAATGCAACGGACTTCTCCAACGCTTCCGGCGGCCGGGTCTGGGGGCTCGAAGAAATAGGTAATAACGGCTCGGTTGTGGAGCTTTTTCGGCGGGCATCAGACTGGTCGGTTCTCCGCGGTTTCTTGCGTGAGTAATTGCACTGGAGGCCTCGGAGGAGGCAATAGTAGCATGAAGGTCTAACGCCATTACACTTTTGGTGCCTGAGCTTGCACACATCGCACGTTTGCGAAGTTTTCTCGTGATTCAATTTTTGCTTTTCACTTGAACTCATTGAGAAGGGTGTTGACGACAAATTATATCTTATCGGGTCGTGAGCTTAGGTCCGAGCATCGTTGGTGGTGTTGCAACGAGACTGCAGGCCTCGCATGCAGGTAAGCCCGGCCTCCGACATATCGGGCATGACAAATTTTACGTCATAGCTAATCGCCCTCGCTTGGTAACATCTTCAAAGCCAGCATCAGGCATTCATCGGAGAGCATCAGTCAAAACCTTCATACGCTAAAGGGCGTATTTCTATGGCCTCCGAGACAGTATTTACCAGGGCCCTGATCGCCATCAAATTGCTCTAATGGTCCCCGCTTTTAAATAAGCTTTAATTTTTTCATTATAATCCAATAGTAAGCCGCCCAGCAATTATCGGTGAAGAATTTAAGCCCATGAAAGCAGCGGGATTGGTGGATTTTACCAAGTGACACATTAGCTTATAGCGCTGTACCACACGGGCACTAGGGCCCATCACCGTTATGAAGGTATTGATTATAATACGAGCGATAGCAGGTAGTGCTACGCCTAATTAGATCCACCAGCAAGAGTCCACCGTTCCGAAGCGTTTTCTTCCATCGATCCCTCTAAGAAGCTTTAGCAAGACAGCTTTGACTCGAGCTGAATAGGTAACTCTATTATCAATTATCAGTCTCATGAACCTACCGACTCATCCCAAGCGACGATGGTTGTTTAATAATGCAATAGATATCTTCATAACATCAAAAATTTGGGGAGAAGACAAAGCCTTGTAAGCCCCGCAAGCCCATATGTCATCCCTCTGATTATGCCCATCGTGCCTGTATAGCTTCTGGATATCCCATATAGTTCACCTATCGATTATTTTGGGGATTGATCGGTGGTTTTCAGCGGGTACAAATATTGTAGAGTGTAGTAGCAGCTATGAGTGTGCAGTGACCGGCGCTCGGACGGATTTAGTTGCGATGGCTCTAGATGTCCAAGACGCCCAGGGGTTCCAGGGGGGTTCTTCGCTACTCGTTCCACCGCTCTCGTTGCTGCTTCCGCTCTGATCTGTGGAGCTGTAAACAGGGAGATCCACTCGCCTCCTGACACGGGCTGTAGCTAGGACGGAGACACCCCAGCATTATGTATCACATTGATGACTACTCTATTGGCGAGAGTAGTAGCTCCGTGTATTTTGGCAAAACGGACTACCCTTAGAAGATTGAGCGTAGATCAGCACAAGCCGACGAGCTTCGGGCATGATTTCCCACTTACTGACTAAAGTTTCAATGACTACTAAATATGTAGTCACATTTGCGGACCCGATAAATTAACAGATGTTATAGAATTAAAGACTAATAGTCAAGCTCAGGCCAGAGAATGATATTCTTTCAGGCACTGGAAAAAGATGTGGCTAGTACAGTAGAATAATTACCAAGAAAATGGTTAAGCCTCGGGCCTTCGGGTGAAAAGCAGTGGCGCCGAGCCCCTCGAATATTTGTCGACTTTTCAGGTGGAAGTGTTATTACACTAACTACGTCGCCCTCTACATAAGCATCAAGCTTAATCATGAAAGAGCCTTTATACTCGTCATTTCGAGTATCCAAGCCCTAGGTTCCGCGGGTTTCGAGCCCCGTTCTTCAGCCAAACTGCGGTACTCCCTATGATACCAACTTGTGAAGCCATCTGGCAAGCCCTTAGCGCTTGCTTCGCAGTTATTTGCCTTCTCGTAATTACTAACCAAATGCCTGATCGACTGCTTTCTTGCCAAATGGAGTTCGTAGGGACGGACTGCCCAGAAATATTAATGTCTTGTTTAAGCAGGGCCTTAAGTAAGATACACCACTCTTGAAAAAGACCCTATCCAAAAGAAGGTTCACTACTAATCCCAAGCCATATCCAATAGGAATAGGACGCCTCGGCGAATTCCCGAGATAGGACGGCTATGCACACCAATACAGAAATACTCCCGTGTACGAGAGTTGGGTCAAGCGATTGCCGTTGCTGACCCGTTTAGAGAAAACAGAGGAGTTAACCATAAAACTTTATATAGAGCACTATGAAAGAACGAAGTTCTTCAAAAGTCCGTGCAGTCCTGGAAATCGACCTCAGACTAGAAATTATCCACAACGCACCATTGTGAAGACGCTAGACATAGATGAGATCGCGATTCGTACGGGACAAAAATATGATAGTCATATACTTATACCTTGCATTCGTAGTATGGAGCTGCTTGTGCAAGAATCACGAACTGGATATACGGTGCAGAATTGAAAATGCGCTAGCTATAGGATCATAGACAAGACTATGCTAGCCCCAGCCATTCGGAATGATTTATGTGTTTCAGGGCCTCTAGAATTAGCTACATTTTCATCCCTGCTTAATATCTTAGTTTATAGGAAATTGGTCGCTCGACTCCTTGTCTCCAACTTTTACTTTTCCACTCGGAAATAGCACGAGTAGCACCCTCGCCATTCGCTCGTCCAGCTAAGTCATGCATGAATCATCCCTCTCCGTGCCACCGGCTCTCCACTCTTTACTATACCTCCACCTCATCATCAACTTAGACCATTACTTCAAAATCCAAGTTCACAGTTCTATGCGCTGGCGATGAAAAGTCTAGCTACATATCACGGTCCTCACGGCCCTGCTACCTCTGTCACTTACGTCTATTAGCTTGCCATGTGACTCTTTTCAAAGACCTTGAAGTGGGGTGGGGAATGTTGTTGTGCGTAGAAATGGGTTAAAAGCGCCACTAGTTACATATTCCTCCTCTTCCTTGGCATCCAAACCAGTAGCGCTTTCAAGTACTCAGTCCCAAGCGTCAAATAAAGTAAACATAGTATCACTATTACTCCATCTTTGAAAGTGCGGCTAGTTAGGATACGTTTGTCGGCGTGACGCGTGGGGTTAGAGGCCATGATGCACGTTTTTGTAAGTGGTTAGAAATGCTATTATGCTGAAACTGGGTGATTCTTGTAGATGACCATAGTCGGCCTGTTCGAAAGGCTTTAACAAACCCCTAGGATTACTATGGTCTTCAAAAATTACCCCACATTACGGCTCGTTTGTGTGGGATATTATGGAGTGCCTAGGAAATGTGGAGCCGAATTTGGTATCGACGGTGGTCCACATACCCGAAACATAGAGAGAGGGGAAATTGCCACGCCCTCAAACCCGTTATGCGGAATTATTTTTCTAAACTCCGGGTATGTGCGTTCAATACATATGTGATGTGAGTCAACATTTTTGTGTAGGAAGAATCAGTTAGGATCGGGACGTGATTTTGGCTTCCAGTTTCTCGTCTCTTGCACACTGAGAACCACAGCAAAATCAGCAATACTCTCAATGGATGAATATACAGGCGAAAATACGATCAGCAATGATTCCAATGCCAAACTAAGTGGATCTTCTGCTACAACCCTGCCAATTCGCGACATAAGCACAAATGACACGACATCCTTTCCGTATATCTTCGAACAAAATGTCGACATCCCCCTCAAGACCTACGAGACTGGCCTAATTCGCGTCAATGTATACCGTCCCCACAGTTCAGATACCGGTTCTAAATTTCCCGTGCTCGCCACGTACGGGCCGTATGGGAAAGACGTCTGGTACGAAAAGTTTCGTAAGCCATCCTTTGATGAAGTCAATCCAGAGCATAAATCTCTCCACTCGGCATGGGAAACTCCAGATCCAAAGTGGTGGACTACGAACGGCTATGCTATTGTCCGAGCAGATGAACGTGGTATAGGGCAGAGTCCCGGTCTCATGGATACTATGAGTCGTGGGACGAGTGAGGCGTTCAAAGACGTCGTTGAATGGGCAGCGGAGCAACCATGGTCCAATGGGAAAGTTGGACTGCTAGGTATTAGTTACTATGCCGGGACACAATGGCGTGTTGCTGCGAGAAGACCGAAAGGTCTGGCGGCTATTATTCCTTGGGAAGGCATGTCGGACTATTACAGAGATAGGTGTAGGCATGGGGGAATATTGTCAGACAAATTTATCCGTAAGCATTTTCATAGGCGAGAACCACGATTGTTGTTTACAGGAATAGAATTTTGGTGGAACGCCCAAGTCGTAGTCAACCAGTATGGCCGACCACGTAGACCCGGCTCAGCCTTGCCGGAGACTATTGAGGGACATTTAGGTAAGGAGCAGTTGAAAGCCAATTTGCGAGATCAGACTGTCGACAACGAAGCGAATAAGTTCATGGACGACGAGTATTATGCCACCAGGGACTACAGAATTGAGGATATCGAGGTTCCTTTGCTAAGCGTAGCGAATTGGGTAAATACATGCCTCCCCTTTTTTCTACATTGGCTCTTGTGGTCTAATGAGATATAGGGAGGTATCCTACTTCATCTCCGCGGAAACGTGGAAGGCTTCACGCGCGCCAGCTCCAAGTTAAAATACCTGCGATTCATCACCGGAAGACATGACCTCCCTTTTTACTACGATGAAGAAGCACTTCTTCAGAAGTCCTTTCTTGATGCCTTCCTCAAAGGAGAAGATTCAGTCGGCTGGGCCACTCCAGGGAAGGTTCCTACCGTCTCAGTTGTCCTCCGTGAAGGCGACGTGGGCTTCAATGATGCTGAAAAAGAGAAGGCATACCCTCGTCGTGAGGAGGCCTCGTGGCCTCTTCCAGATACCCAGTACGAAAAGTATTATCTTCTTCCCGACAAATCTTTCACTTCTTCGGAATCCCCTGAATCGCTTCAAATGAAAAGTGCTATATCATGGGAAACGATGCAGTATGCGCCTCCCACACCCCGCGCCCCAGGAGCCCGTAGCCCGCCTCCCCCACGAAATTTCGAAAAGCAATCCGAAGCAGGCATTGTCCGCTTTACCACAGCCCCGTTCTCTACCCGCACGGAGTTTACAGGATATGTGACCGCGCACTTAAACGTGCGTATCCCACCTCAGGATCCTGCCCCTTCGGATATTGACCTCTTCCTCACTATCCGCCACATCTCCCCTACCGGGAACGAGGTTTTTTACACCGGTACGGCCGGTGACCCGGTTCCCGTTACTAAAGGTTGGCTGCGCGTAAGCCTACGTGCAACAGACCCGAAGCATCCTCTCCATCGCCCCTACTTACCATACCGGCACTATCGCTCCATCGACGTGCAGGAAGTAAAAGTCAGCGAGATATATGCAGTAGATGTAGAGATATGGCCAACTAATGTAGTAGTAAGCGAGGGCGGAAAACTGATTTTTGAGATTTCAGGCGCGGATACACAGGGTAGTGGAATTTTTGCGCATGAGAGCGAGAAAGATAGACCAGAGAAAGTTTTCAAAGGCACCAATGAGATTGTCTTTGGGGTTGGAGAGGGAAATTATGTGGTTTTACCCAGAGTACCAAAGAGAGACTGAGAGTTTAGACACTGGTTGGGTGGTCGTGTGAGTGTTAGTGTATAGTGAAACTTCAAGATTATTAGGACTAGTGTTTTCGTAGTTTAAAAAGGGGTATAAGTACAGCAGTACTCCAAAACTTCAGTTGACTCATTCCCAGTTTGCGCTTCATTGACCCAGCCGTGCAAACTAATCTCATCATATTCACGCAGTCAAGCTCTTATGTATTCAGCCCCGATATCAATGGGCTTTGAACCGTGTGTTTTTATATACTCCGACTCGGGGACCTTGAAGGCAGGGACATCTACATAGGGTTATTTACCAACGACGCTTTAGAAGTGGGAGATAGGAGCGCCAGACACTACTATATTATCTGAGTTTTCAAGTATCTAAGAAGGGTATGGAGGAATTGATAAGGGGCGCTTTAGGACCCCACAATGTTGTCAAGCCATAGACGAAATTTCATCAGGCAATTTCCAGGCTAAATAGGGGTAACAGAAGTTTACTAAAGTTCCCCTATTAGATTTGTAATCGGTATAGCATAATTAATGTTTTATAATATCAGGAGCAGGAACGCAAATCTAGAAATTCAAAGAGTAATATGAATCGAATCAATAGAAAAAATGAAACAGAACAGATAAGCGTAAGGAATAAGAAGCACATTCCATCGGCCTTGCGCTTATATCCAGATTATGTGTGAATTGGGAAAAGCATCTAAGTGTCAATATTTCTGGCTATTAGACCTGAGACGAACGATTAAATATACTATTGAACGGTATGTTCATGTTCTCTTTATGCTGACTAGGTGGTGTCTCTGGTAAGTTAAGTGTATGAGAAGTCATCCATAGAATTGGGGACGGCAAATGAAACCCCAGTACTTTGCTTACCACTTCTTCAAGTTCTACCCCCTTACTGCGTATAATGGTTAAATAAAAATTACTAGATGCATACGAATCAGTAATATTTGTATTCTGGAGAAATTTAGCCAGCTTCAAGAGAGAAGAGGCAGGACTGATAGAATTATTTCACCCTCGGCTGGAATAAATCTGCCATGGCGGGGCTGCTATTCATATACAAAATATTATCCTACATTCGTTTTTGCTTCTCGAGCGCTGCCAGTATTAGCTTTTTATAGTCAATCACTGCTGTCTCCAACTCTTCAACCTTAAGTGCCTCATGATCGGAATGCGCTACGAAAATGCTTCCAGGTCCATATAAATACCTCTTGTGTATCCCCTCTAAGTTCGGGATATCAGTTCCATAATTGACCGTTATCTTATCGAACCCTTTCACATCACAATTAATATCAACAGGAGGGTATCCCTCACTTCCCCATTCTATCTCCAAGCCTCCACCCAGCCCTTCAACTCTGGACTTCACGCCTTGTAAAGCACCTACAATCATGCCTTTTATTACGGTTGGCGTGCCTGCCGCCAGTCTTACTGCAAACTGTGCCTTGGCCGTCTCGGCAACTACGTTCGCAGCAACACCGCCTTCCACACGTCCAATATTTATGGTAGTGTTGCCATACTTTTCACTCCACGGCAAATGTTGCCTGAGTTTTATTATGTTGTCCAGTGCCTCAGCGAGCACGTCATTCGCGCTGACTCCAAGCCAAGGGTATCCCGAATGAGCCGCCTTGCCTTGCACCTTGACTGTGAAAGCCAACATCCCCTTATGGCCACAAACAAGCTTGCCTTCGGTTGGCTCACCGAATATTACAGCATCGTAGGAGTGTGGAGCGTTTGTAGAGAAGTAGCGCATCCCGTCGCCTCCAGTTTCTTCCCCGACAACAAAAAGAAGGGAGACCGCTGAGTGCGGGAGATCTTCCTGAAGAGAAAGGAGGGCTATAATTTGAGCCGCGACACTGCCTTTTGCGTCTACAGACCCGCGGCCGGAAATAATGCCGGAGGTGTGATTGTATTTGTAGGGCCAGAATGGGGGAACCTAGGACAAAGCGCAACCAATCAATTAGACTTAAGCGAATGAATTTGAGCATAAAAGTCTGATTGACCTAATTCTAAGAGGGAAGGACCGTAATTGCACGCACTGTATCAATGTGACTCGAAACCAGGACTGGTGTCTTGCTCGTTTTGCCCCAGTAGGCTAGGATGTTGAAGCGCTTAGGCGATACTTCCTGCATTTCTACCGTGAAGTTCTTGGACTCGAGATACGAAGCCAGCCATTTTCCAACCTCGAGTTCATTTTCCGTGATAGATTCGATTTCGACAAGGTGGCGGTGTAGGTACAGAAGCTCTTTCGAAGCCGCTGCAGGAAGAATGTCCGAGGGATAGGTGAGCAAGGCTTCAGGCTGAGAGAATGGTAACGGTGCTTGTTTGGCTGAAGCAAGGGCTGCGATGCCCAATGTAAGGGCTAAGGACGGTCGCAACATGGTACTGAAAGGCTCGTGAATGTGACCGTTAGTAGATCAACAGTTGCTGTGCCTGGTCAAGGTGGCCAAAGCTTTCGAAGGTCGCTTGTGACGAACGCCAAGAACTGAAAGTTTACTTCCTCCCAATCTTAGCCTGCTCTAAACCCTTCTTTATTATAGGATACCTTTATGAACAAGACGATATACATCCGAGGAGACAAGGAAAGCGCTAACTTTATATAAAGGGTGTTTGTGCTGTACCAGTAACTAGCAATGGGGATTCTGATATGGAAACAGTAAGAAAGGCTCGAAATTAGGAGAAACGATATTCATGAAGTCAGAACGGTTGAAGGAAACCACCCATTACCATTAATTATTCAGGCAGTCAAGAAATGCAGCAAGCATATAGGGGATGTTAAACTACTTTTATTCTCATACACTACCACCAACTTCATGTGCATTGGAGTAAGTGCTTCTATCTTAATTTCACTTTGAGAATCCCGGTCCAAGCATCTTCCGCGGAATTTGCATATTCTTTTGGGAAGACCGCACGTTCCCCTTCCGTCAAAACGTCTCTAAGAGCTTCACCTGTTGGTCCATATTGCAGCTGAGCTGCTAAAGCCTTTACTCCGTCTCGCCGAACTACGTCGACTCGATTTCTGGCGAACCTCTGGATTGACGCATAAATGTCGTCAATTACACCCATGACCTTTTCAACATCTCCTTTTGTGAGATTTTCTTTCAACGGGTGGGACTTTTGTTTTAAGTAGCTAATGGCTGTATCACAGAGCTTGATGGCCGCTTGGAGAACCTCGAGGCACTGAAATCCGTGTTGAAGGAAAGCTGAAGGCATTATATATTTGCCACCAATATCAGCGCTGGCTTCTGAATCTTCACTTTCAATAAACCATGTTTTAAACAATTGCCGAAGTGATGTAAGCCATTGGCGTAAATCTTCGACCATTTGTGAAGTTGTGCCTTGAGCAGGCTTCTGGTCTTGTACAACTTCGCTGGTTATGATGTGGAGTAAGTGCCAGCCTGTTGATAAAAATCCTTCAAATGGTGTCAAGGAAGTTTGAGGACATGCTCGAGCGTTCTTTATAAGTCCGATTCGAGTCTCTGTTGAACTGATCATTGCAGGTTCACGAGCCAGAATACTGCAGGTTTCATCTACAATGGCAAAATGAGCAAACCAGTCATAACCAGGATACGAGTTAGGTGATAGAAAGTCATCAAATGGCGGCGATCTAGAACTCTCGAAGTTCGGGATGACACTGAAATCGCGATGATCAAAGAGGTTGTCAAGGTTGCGCTCTGCTCGTAGTCAGTGATTGATTATAAGATTCAGATGGTATAATATGCGCTAGTGTAGAAGTATTAAGGGCCAGATCGGATATTTGCTGCAGGCCAAAGCCGCTAGCTGTTTCTTCATGGACTCACCAACAAAATCTAGGTCTTCTTCATCGCATGGGACCCCTTTAAGTCTCGCAATCCTTCGACGCTCTAAGATCCAGATGTGTTTCACAAGGCTGAAGGTAAGACGATTTTTGAGGTCACAGATCTCGGAAGTTTGATCGTAATGAAACATCTCGAAGTCGTGCCCAAGAAAATCATTTAGCTTGTCGATGGTGCGGCTAAAAGCACGTATTGCAAGATCGAGCTCTGAATCAGGCTGAATAGTCCTGGGACTGCTGGGCGGTTTTGAGTCGAAGGGATGAGTGACAGAAATCCTGGTGAGTAGTAGGTGCGAAATAGTTTCATGCAGAATCTCTTTCGTTCTTACTTGGCTGTATTGAGCTAAAGCAACGGACCCCAAACCGAGTAAAGTATGTAGGCGGATGGATAGCAGGACGATTGGGCGATTCTGGTTCCCCTTGTCTCCTGAAGTTAAGCTCCGCAAAAGTGAAGCTGCTTGTAATAAGAAACGTTGACTTGGCCGTTTTGAGGTTTGTATGTCAACATAGTGAAGCTTGACAAGACCCATGACAGCCAGGACGCCTGTATCGTGGTGGTTTTCAAGCCCAAATCGATCGCCAACCTGGTATATCAAAAGGCACGTGCGGATGAACTTCTCAAGAATATTCTTCTTCGGACGCTTTGGACGGGATATGCTGAGAAGGTAATCAAACTTGAGGGCATTTATTTCTGCTTGAAGCCAGGTAGCCCAGCTCTGTGATAGCGTTAGTGAAGAAGTGTATTGGGGCATTGGCAAAGATCGTAGCGCTGATATCTTGATAGAAAGCGGACTGGATGCCATACCTGCTTTTCGTCTACTTTAGGACTCGCTGAACGAGCAGCATTGGACGCATAGCTTTGGAATATCTTGCGATTCTTGGGTTCTAGCATTTCAACGAAATAGCGAAGGTCATCAAAACAGCAATTGAATGTATAGAAGCGATCCCAAAATCGTTGGCAGATCTGAAGCAGCGGAATAGCTTTGGAGTATTTTGCTGCAAAGGTCATCCATGCAGAAAAAAACTCTCTTGGTGGAGAATAACTTTCATCGAGAAATAAGCAGAATATGTTATCGGTCATAAATTCTTTTCTAGTTATAACTTAGCAATGAAAAGTAAAGACACAGTAATGCAAAGCGTAGCGCGCATTTGAACTGTACATTGATAGAATTGAGTCCTTACCTCGTTTCGGGTAGGTGCGATGTTGCGTCCATCAGGCACTTCCAGATTTTCCAGTCCGTTGCCGCTTGGATGGTACCTTTAGGAGCCTCTTCGCTATTCTTCTCTTTGCCGCTGGTCATGGATTGTGGGAGTAGGCCTAGGCAGTAGTCCCATAGTGATGCCCACATTCGTTCTTCTTCCATTGTGTCAAGCACAATTCTGGTAAACTCTAGTGGGTTTTTGTCCATTATGGGCCGGACCTGATTGTCAGGGTTAGTAAGGAGGTCAACCAATTCCTTCCCACGGCCCTGCTTGCGGTAGACCTGGCAAACCAAGCGTAATTCTCTGGCAGTTGATATTTTATCAGGCGATCCCTATACAATGTCAGCCGGGATGGCGAGATCTAAATTTCGGTCCAGTCTAATCTTACCAATGAGACGGAGCTATTCTTGATAGCATTTGACAGGAATCTGTACGCTAGATTACTAGCAAGACTCGAGGCGCTTGTTTGGCCTAAGGTTCCATGCTTCTGGGCTGAGAGCTGCGTTGCTATGATGTACGAAAAGAAGTACTTCGACTTGTCTGGGAACTCCTTTCGGAGATTTAGTAAGGCCTGTAAAAGAGTAAGTATACGCGGCTGTGGAGAAAATAAGTGAGTGAGATGCTGGGGTCTAAATTCATGCAATTTTCTAGCATGCGCATTCTTGATGTAGCTTTGCTGTGAGAATTTACCCTTGGAATGACTAGAATCTATATGAAGAACACCGATACACGTCTTTCTCGGTTATAAATGGAAATCATGACTTACCCATTGAGCATCTTCCCAACAATCCAGTCTTGCGGCGAGCTCGAACAGAGTATGGAAGATATGTCCCTTCTCCGATTTCCTTTTTACGGTTTTCGCCGCATTTAGCCATAGAGCTTGAAGATCCTTTCCCGCGGAATTAAAAGATTCTCTATAGAAGCTTTTAGCGTCGCATGTGGAAAAGTATATGTACCAAAGTAAACGAGAGTCAGTAATGGGAGGCGTGCGGTTGCACAAATTGTGACATATTGCAGAAGCCTCGTCACGGTCGGCTTTTCCAAGCAGCTCGAATTTCCACGCCTTTAGGGATCACCATCAGTAAATAATACTATAGGAGTGAATTATCGACCTACGAGTAAGTAAGGATCTTTGGGTTGTTTCTGGAGCCTTTTATTGCACTCTTTGATAGCAAGTTTTGGCTTTGTGAATTTCTCCCGCTGTTGCTCCAGCTTGTCCATATTAAACGCCATAACGGATAATAAGGTCTTAAAATTAGATAAAGACGGTATCTATAGTAATAATAGATCCCGCCTCAATAATGATGGAGCTTGGCTGATGTTGCATGGTTTTCTGTTTTCGAAACAAAATGTGTCGAGATTAAATTCGGGCGCTCGGCTGCACTTTCCCTCGATGGCGGGGCTTCACTGACATTTCCATTAAGGATTCAGATGTTTTCATGAAACATAAATTAACTCTAACATTGATGTATTGGTGCCTTAGATTATTCCCTAGGCATTGCTACCAGCGGATACAACATGTTGCATTATAGTGATTATTGGCCGGACTGCATTAGAGCTTTTGGGGCTTGAAACTACTATACTACTTTTATTTCTGGAGTGAATATTTGAAGTGCAGACTAGAAACAGTCTCTCTTCAAAACCTTCCTGTGAGATCCCGCCCCCAAGGATTGCTTTAAAAGCTGATAGAGAGGAAGCAATTTCCTGGGTTCGATAATATTCTAAGACCCAGACGTTCAAGCAAATCCCTTGTTCATAGACTTTGATGTAAATGTCATATAAAGGAGCATCCCAACAGCAATTTTTGAGCAAGGCCACAGCCTCAACAATGCACCAGACGATTTCTTGTCGCCTTTTGATTTCGCAGATTTGAAATTTCCGATCATAAATAGCGAAGTGAACCCAACCCCGGAGATAATGCGCTAGGTTTTTATGTTACACACCATTGAAGACGTCTCGGCCGTCTGGCGGAATAATGGTACGAAGGTGTTTTCTGCGGCCTGGATTGCAGGACTGGATCTAGACCATCCACTGTGGTAGATATTCACCAGAGCGAGATTCCCTTCTTTCTTTTCTCCTCTTTCCGCTCCGTTGTCTGTCAAGGATATGATGTATCAGCTAATTGGTGGGACTAGGGTCTAAGGAGGCAATCCAGCTCGAAATGGCAAGACATACCCATTGCTTTTTGCAATCTCGATAGGCCCTGGAAATGCGGCGTATTAGTACATGGGTATGATGAACCACGGCAGTGGAGAAATGTTCAGGATTATCCTAGCGAAGCTAGGATGGCGGTTTGAATCTGGCACTAATGCGAAATTGAGCGGGTAGAAAGCCTCTTACTGGAAAAAGTCGGAGCACATCTCTCTATCCCCTCCATTGCGATGGAGACACCTTAAGCTCCGAGCAGCGGCTTCTTGACAAGGATCAAAGTATTGGCTGAACTGCTTGCTGGTGATCTTTCTATGAGTAAGGAGTTCATGAATCGAGACCGCAAGGAACTCACCCTTCAAACTTAGCTGCAGCGGCGTCATTCCATGGTGTCTCAGGCTCCTCTACCGCCATAGCGAAGGACGTCGTTGATATGGGACCGGGGCTAGCTGCCAGACGTTGGGTTATGCAGGAGTCCTGCGGTGAGTTCCCGCTCCGGAGAAACGTTTTCGGCGTCTCATTTTACAAGGTGTGTTATCGATAATGGATAATAGGCGAATAACCACGCGACCATCGTGAAAGGGTCCGTGCGAAATGTGGTTTTCATATTCCGGCCTTCACTTCTAATTTTCCCTTGGCTTCGGTATTCTCAACTTTATCGGGACAAACAGGCCCGATAACAAATCAATGCATATGAATTCATGTGTGAGAACCGTTACGTGAGGTTAGTTTGGGTGCACGCCGTTCCGACCCCGCTAGCTTCATCCATAAAATATAATCGGAGGCTAGAATTGGCCGCTCGAACACCGGGGTTATTCCGCTTACTTGCGGTTGTTGGTGTCCTGGCCCTTTCGGAATTCCAGTTTGGTCAGAGCCGCTCGGATAATTTATTGCCTGAAGTACCCCAGAATACTGCATTCATGCCTTACCTGATTCGAAGTTTTTGGGGCGTTGACCATTCTTGATGTTGGGGCAAATGCAGGAGTCGAGGTCACATGTGCGAATTATATCTAAGCGTGGAAGCGGGTTCTGGTCCCATAAGCATAGAAGTCATCATTGCGTCCCAATCACGATGCCCGAGGGGGCGGAGGCTATTACGCGGTCGGCAGACCCAGAACACGAGCAATGGTCAGGCTTGGCAGTGCTCTGCGGAGAGATGCAGTAAATTTGGTAGCAGAGTATCGCTCGACAGTCATCTATCGTTTATCGATCTGTGGCTGCTAGTAGTCGTTGTTGCTGTTAGCGAGTGCAGGAAAATCCGTTCTGGGGGGCTTGCGCTTCCCCGTTTTCAGGCAAGAAGTCCATAGATCCCCGGATGTTCTAAACCTTCAACTCTCTGCCTCGATAACTTCATGTCATGGCAAACTCTAGCCCTCCACACCTTTTGTTCTTGCCTCCACTTTTGATGTACGTGTCTTCGTCGTGGCATTTTAGAGCCACTGCTCCTGTACTGATCTGGCTATGACCGCACAATTTCTTCATCCCGACATCGAGGCGAGACTGATCGCGGAGGCGGGAGGCGAATATAGCCACATCAACTCCACATTGGCGGGGTTCACCTCTTGTGCGCTTCGATGATTTCGTAAAGCAGACGATAGTAAACCCTGACGGGCTCAGGGTAGTACCGCAGGAGATCCATCTTCAATTTCCGCGAAGAGAAATAGTTTCCATTAAGAGATCTAGCCTGAGATAAACCTCCTTCTGTGATAATGGACTCATTTCTGGACTCTCGGGATAGCTAGTGTAAAACTTGCTGTTTCACTGAGTAGACTGTTGGTCCCGGGCCGACGACGAGGCGCCTAGGCATTTGGTACGATAAGATAAGGCGCGTCCGACAACGGTGGAGAAATGGCCTCGAGCTTCCTGCCTCAACGGGAAGCCTCTGGCCTCGACAACCTGTCGTATTGCTCCACAAGTCGCACCAACTCATCCAGCCAGTCATGTTTCTAAATCGAAGTGTGGAGGGAAACCAAAGAGGGATTGTCTTGCCAACTTGCACTCTAGTGGCGGAACTAGAGCCGACTCGATCTGTTCAATGCGTGCAGCTGAATTAGCTATGATCCCATGCACCTTGAATATGCAAAACTAGGGAGGAGAAAGTATAAAGAAGCGCTCATTCCATTTCATTGAACGTCTCTATAAACACTGTCATGACAGAAGTTTGATATCAGCACTCCTCATATCGAGTTGTACATATTGCAAAGCCTGCGAGCTTACCTTATTATATCCAATATTTTTAGCCCCCACTGGTACTCATCCATATCCAAGGTGAGCTTGTGGTAGAATGCACCATGTCTTCCCTCTTTTTCATGCTGGACGGGCGAATAGACTCTCCAGCCCCTAATTTGCGTCTTGGGGCCTAAGGACAGAGAACCGATCTAGCAAGAGTCTACTGTTGTTTTATATTCCGAGTCCATATTCTTATTTCTTCCGTCCTCGGCTTGTTTGAAGGACCCTCTGTACTTGTGTTCCGCCGTGACATTTATCGTTCTGCATATCGTGTACGTCAGCACTGACTTGGTTGCACTCGTAGAGAACCGTAAAACCCAATGGCTACTGTAGCCACACGACGTCCTTCGGCTATGGCTATGCCCAGCTTCAAACCCATAATCGAACATGATGTCTCTCACCAGGCTCCAGCTGCTGCTGAGTTTGATCCGGCGCAGCATCTCGCCTTTACCTTCCCTTCTGAGATCGTCACTATGAAGGACCTCGGCTTTGCTGATAACATCGGAGTCTCTCCGGTTGCCGTGTCTCAGCCGTTTCAACTCTTTTCTCAGGATGCAATCCAGCACATGCGGGCGGAGATTTTTAAGCCTGAGGTTATGGAAAACTGTAGTTTCCGTAGCAATATCGCCGCTGCTCAGCTCCGGGGATATTCACCAAAGTATGTCTTATCGTCCTGATCCTTTCATTAACACTGGCCAAGAATGGAAACACTGATTGGCTAAGATATGCACCGTTTACCTACGATGCTTGGAATCACCCCGACACCCTCGCTATCATCTCGAAAGTTGCTGGGGTTGACCTCGTCCCCGAAATGAATTACGAAATTGGCCATATTAACTTTTCAGTAAAGACTGATGAGCAAACAAAGCAAGAGGTTGCTGCCATAAACAAGCAAAAGCGCTTTTTTGCTGATGACGAAGGCATTGCCGGTTGTCCATGGGAAGATGATAAGCCTGTAGTCGGGTGGCATACTGACAGTTACCCATTTGTTTGTGTTCTAATGTTGAGTGATTGTGCGAACATGGTGGGTGGAGAAACGGCACTTCGGACTGGTAATGGCGACATTCTTAAAGTTCGTGGTCCTCAAATGGTAAGACAACCCCCCGTAAAGGCTAAGAGGTACGCCTAAGCTAAGAGTCAGGGTTGCGCTGTTGTTCTGCAAGGGCGTTACATAACCCATCAAGCTCTTCGTGCCTTGGGTGCGAAGGAGCGTATCACTTCTGTCACATCCTTCCGACCACGTTCGCCTCACGTTCCGGATGATACAGTTCTAACTTCGGTTCGGCCCGTTTCGGACCTTTCTGAATTGTACTACGATTTTGGCGAGTACCGTCTGGAGATCTTAGAGGAGCGCATTCGTGTTAGACTTAAGCAGCTTCGTGATCGACGCAGAGCGGGAAAGAAATTAGATACCTCTGCTTTTAAGAAATTCTTGGCAGAACAAGAAGCTTTCGTGAAGCACACCAATCAAGAGATTGTTGAAGAGGACAAGGTAATGGTCGGTCACATTGACGAAGTCGACTATCCGGATGAAAAGGTTGGAGCTGCGAAGGTCAGGCCAACCGCTGAGCGAGCCGTAAAACGGGCTCGAGTTGGGTAGCTATAGAGCCTTAGGCTCTGCTGACAGAGTTCAGATTGTATTTACTGAATGAACATTATGTGGCAGCCATGCTTTTTTGCCGTCCTTTTCAGCGATTATGTTATGACTGAATGTTGGATGATGGATGAAAGTTGAATTGCGGATAATATTCGGGCTTTCTTCAGACTCAAGGCTGCAGATTGATGGGATGCATTTTGAATAGTCGCTCTGGGCTGATCGGTCCATGGAACCAAGGGCAGATTCATCACGAAAGCGTACCATAGAAGTGCGAGTGAAAACGTTGTTGAAAGTGAGTGTGATGTCTTGAACCAAATCCACGCGATTAGATTATAAACGATTGAGAATAATGCAGTATATGACTACGGAGATCCAATAGTCAGGAATTTGTTGAAATAGTCAAGACACATTGTGATGCTACCCTTCAAGGAGCTCTCCCGTGAATTACGATCACTTGCCGGCGGGAACACGAGGCCTAGTAACTGACATAAATAGATACCCATACAACTTGGGGCGCTCTACTCACGCTTGATAGATCACGTAGCTTAGGCATAAGTAGACATGGGGTCTAATGATTCCGTGTCGTGCAGCCTCCGAAACATCTTTGCAAAGGCTGGTATGATCGTAAAGGCCAAGTAGATATTGCACGGTTAGAAGGAAGCACTGGTCCTTAATCGTACATCATCTGGCTTGACTATTGAAGCTCGACATGCGTGCTCTTATGTGTGTGATGTTGTTTGTGGTCGGAGGCTCGCGGGTGTGCTGGTGGTATGCTGACAGACTAAATTAGGGCGCCTATGGATGGCATCGTAGCCAAGGTTGTGGGCAGGTTATGAAGGCGTTATACGACGGCAGTCACAGTCATTATTAAATTACTGTCTCAGTTGCAAGCGTTCGGCGTTACGGGGGATATGTTGAGCAGTGATCGCAGGTGTGATTTCCCGATCGTTTGTCGACTTTTGGCGCTTACATACTCATCGCTCGTTACCAAGTCACCACTCACGTCCGCAGAATTCCCAGGGCTTGCTACTCATCTCTCTACCACATCACGATTGACGGCCTAACAGCGTGCTTTTGAAGCTGCAGGGCATGAAGAAGCACACATACTGCATTGCACACTAATTGCGGCCGTCCTAGTTCACCTCGACACTCTTCTCCGATGAACACACGACCTCCCACTTCCCCCGCGGCTTCTGCCCGCCAGAAGAGCTCGTCCTCGCCCATCGCTTCTTCGCAGCAGAGCAGTAGCTCTCCGCAACAAGCGAGCATGGCGTCAGGCACGAAGAGCGCGAGGGGAACATCGACAAGCGTATCTCGACCTTCGGGCAAGGTCGCCGAAGCGGACAATCCAGCACGTCCATCAAGCAAGGATAGCCTCAAATCCAAGATGCCAAAGAAGTTGGAAGAAACCCCAAAACCCAACAAATCTGAGGAGGCAAGTTTTCCTTAACGTTGGACTGCAAGAGGTAGGTAGTCACAACCTGCTAACTTTTCGTGTAGCAGTTGAAAGCGTTCAAGAGCGACTTTGACAGTCTTCGGACACTCGTTACGTGTAAAATATGCGATAGACTACTCTACGAACCCTACATCATTTCATGCGGCCATACCTATTGCTACAGTGTAGGGAGCTTATCAGTCCATTTTCTCGACATCACACTAATCACCTCTTAGTGTCTATGTACTTGGTTCGTTAACAACAAGGCTCGCAAAACTTGCCCAGATTGCCGGGCCGTAGTCGCTCAAGCACCAGCACCTGCATACGTCGTAAGTATAATTTTCCGCCAAATACTCCTCTGCTAACGACTGGAATTTGATAGATTCGAGAAATGACAATGATATTTATAAATCGAGCTGAACTGCTTCCTTCTGGCGAGACGATAGAGCAGCACGCTAAATGGCAAAAAGAGGAGTCTGATATTGTACAGCAGGATAAGAATAACACAGATATAAGGACAGGCGGCCTGTTTAAGGGTTGTTTCAAGTCGCGAACCGGCGGTACCCTTCGCCCGATACGGGACGAGGAAGACGGTGTCGATAGATGCCCAATGTGCTCTTGGGAGCTTGAGGATGGAGAATGTGCACAGTGTGGCCTCATGTTTGACGACAACGGAACGTTGACTTGGGGCGATAGTTTCGGAGGCTTCAGTGATATGGATGAGACATCCGAGCACGACATGTCTGGAGAAGACCTTGAAGGGGAGATAGACATGGAAGACGGGTTTGATGAATACGCAGAGGGAGCAATGGACGAGTGGCCAGACTATCTAGATGATGGCGGATCTTTTGTGATGAGAAGATTCTTGGAGCACGGTATACCGCCAACCCAGCATTTCCAAGCCCGTCGTCGTCGCATAACACACAGCGAGGCTGGAAGCAGACGCCCCACTTACAGCGCAAGCATAGTTTCTGACATGCTTACGGACGAGATGGATACAGTTGAAGAGGAAGATGAGGAAGATGTTGACGATGGGGACTCATCCATGAACGACTTCATGGACGATGAAGGAGAGGCTGAAGGAGCCTCCCAAGGTACCGCGTCTACCCCTGGGCAGACTCCTCAGCCTCAGTCGGCTCCAAGGCTAAATCGAAGGCCTCGTCGCATTATAGAGTCAGAAACATCCTCAAACATGTCACAAGTTCCCGAAGAAGACGAAGAAGAGGGTCCAATACCAAACGGCCTTCGTCGTCAGCAGTATCAAGCACGGATCTTGAGTCGAGCTAACGGCTCGAGACGGACCGCCTCTTCAACTTCGACAGAGGCATCTGCTGAACATGAGCTGGATGAAGACACCCAGGCGTTGCTGCATGCCGCTGGTTGGTCTCCACTGGATCATGATGGGCCGGAAGATGGGATGGACGAAGATGATGATAGTGATGGTGGGAGGACGACCGTTGGGTGGGACGCGACTGCGATTTCCAATGAAAGATCTCGAATTGGTGGTTCTCTAACGCCTACTGCAGATAGACCTAATGTCCCGATCCGGCCGCCCTCTCGTGTAGGAAGTTCCCGTCCGGGGTTCCCTGACGGATCACGCGGCCTACGGCGAAGATCTTCTGTTTTATCCACGACATCCACGGTTCATTATGAAGACGGCGAAGCAGACGATGATGACTCTGAACAGGATCAAGATGGAGATGTCACCATGGCCATGAATTCCTTGAGGGCTCGACGGTCCCGTGTACAGATGCGGAACGCCGCTCTCCCCAACAGCACTCCAAGCCGCTTCGCAACCCATGGGCTTTCTCAAGGTGGTGCTGCCGACCTTGATACTGACGATAACTCTGACACCTCTCAACAACCCGTACGTCGTCGCCAAACAGCTCGAGCTCGTGAACAAGAGTACGACCCCAGAATCAGCTGGATGTTTGCGTCGCATCAGGCTGCCCTTCGGGATTCTGAGAGATCTGGAGCACCTTATGACCACTTAGATCAGCTACGCTCTACAACCCCCATCGCCAGACCGAGGACTGCAAACAGGAATCGTGCTGCTGGGCAGGCCAGCCCGGCGCCTCCATTCTCTCCGTCCAACGGGCTCTTTTCTCTGCCGGGGAATGTGCCTTCAAGATTGCGGACGCCCACAATGGACAACTCTTCAAATCATGGTGTTTCAGTACGGGGATCGCCTTCGCAGTCAAATAGAGTTGGCGCCTCAGTTCTATCTTCGATGCCGGAAGGGACGGGTAGAAATAACGGAGGGTCTATTGAGCGTTCAACATCTGCAGGATCAATTAGTGGCAACTCAGCTGTTAACCCACCTACTACTACAGCTCGGTCTAATTCTCAGCCAGCTGTTAACCCCACTTCTCAAACTGCCGCAGCAGCGGCTGTAGATATGATCGACCGTCCACCGAGCAGAGTGAACTCTCGTCCACCTTCAGCTGCAGGAAGACGGAACTCTGCTGGATTTGTAAATGGCTTTCCAGGGCTTACAGCTCCCGGGGTCGGCCTTAACTTCGGAGCACGTGTGTTCCAAGTTCAAGCTAGAAATCCTTGGGCGCCCTATGTTCACCCACAGAACGTCGTTAGGACTCGTACCTCCAGGCCTACTTTGAGAGACCAATCCTCAGTCGCCACACTAAGAGCAAGTAACTCCCGGCAACATCTTCGGAACCAGCCCTCCCAAGTGAGTATACGGGATAACACCAATTCACCACAGACAATAAGGCCACAGGCGTCCCGAATAGGCCTTCGTCATCATCCATCCCAACGTCGTTTGAACAATCAGGCGTCAACTCGGACCTTGCGTGCTAGCGAACACGCTCAACCACCTCAATCCCCTGTGAATGTACCCAGCGTTGCAGCTCCTGCTGCACGCCCCCGCTTGTCCGAAGATGAACGACTTCGTCTAGCTCGCGAGCTCATTAGCAACAGAGCACGAGAGTTAGGCACGAACCAGCTAAGCACGGCACAACCAGGTGCAAACCAGCCTCGAACAAACCCATTTACAGCTGGAGTAAGACGTCCAAGTATCCCTAATCGCGATGGTCCTCCTCCGCCGACTGATGTACCGGCCACGAATACGACAGGAATGAATAGTCCCTCTCATACTAGAACTGGTTCGAACGAATCATTGCCTAGCTCGGTTGCACAATCTCCAACTGCTTCAAATGTTTCCTCTCAGCACCCGCCCAACCTTACCCGGCGGCGAAGTAACCGTAATATTGCGGCATCACCAGGAGTTTTCTCGCCAACTCAAGGTTCCTTCTCACCCGCTCAACCCACTTTCGCCAACAGCTATGTCCGACCGAGAAACGGCCCATTACCGGGCAGTCCAGCATATGAATCACCAATCAACACTAACCCACGGGGTATGAGCCCTATGGTTGCTGCGGGCGACCGCGCACGTTACTAAATTTTCATTTGTCTACTTTCAAACAAGTTTGTTACACATGATTTCTTTACAGACATCCACGTTCTCTCTTGCTTCACCTCAAGTTGGATATCATGGGAGGCTTCCATGATGAATTTTAACGGATTATGAGCTAACGATCGCTTTGCATGATTGGAAATGGGCATAGTTCTGCATCGGCGTGGCGTTTTCTTTTCTGGGTGTTTGGCATCTTCTACAGGATTGGCGTGTTCTGGTAGCTAGCATACCTACTGCGTTCAAGCGTAAGGCGCAATGGATATGTTTTTTTTTTTCGGCGGGATCTGTCAAGTTCCAATTCTGTGCAACTCCCAGTGATTCTTCTAATCGAACCGTTATTTCGAGAGATGCATCGAACCAGCATAATTGCGATTCCTAGTGCTCATCACGCAGATTCATTCTATCTACGAATTGATTTTCTAGCGGTTGATAGCGCCGAATACCAGATAGTGTAACATGCTCTGCCGTATTGGAGGCATGGCTAATGCAAAAGCAGAGTTTCCCAACTCGGTATTTTTAGATACCAGAGATATGGTGATGAATTGGTGATGAATTGGTGGTGAATTGGTGATAAATTGGCGATGAATTGGTTGTTCGTCAAGGATTGAAGTTGCCAACTCATACACTAAACACGATAACGAGCGCCTTGGTAAAGTGCTAGCCGTAGACAAAGGACCTCGGCTGACCCTCAAGGGCTCTGCGGATAAAGACTAGTAGATTGAAAGACAGCAACATCCAACACCTCAATCTCAGCCTCCACTACGCAAAACCCAATCAAGGACCGTTCTCATGGCGAAGCCTAAGGTGACGCTTTTTGTTGACATAGTTAGCCCCTTTTCATATCTAGCATTCTATGCTCTTCAGGTGCGTGGGCAGTCGTCCTTGGCTAGTCAATGTGATTCGTTCATAATAATCACCATTATATGTTTCACATGCACCGTGATTACTGTTTGAGGCTTTTTTGTGGCCCCTGCAGATAGGTGTCATGGGTGATATTTTGTTTTCCTCGTTGCTGTTGTTATCAGTCATCCATGTGGCTAAGCCCACGTCACCCCTTACCCCATGTTTCGACACGTCTACATCGTTCTGAGCTGGATGTCTTAATGCACCCTGAAACGTTCTATTCTGCTATAGGGAAGAGCGGCACCCTTGATTCTGAGAACATGTAGAATTTCCCTATCTTCAAGCAATGCGAGGTGACGTACGTTCCAATCTTGCTTGGCGGCCTAATGAAGGCTTGCGGCAACACGCCTCCGCTTCAAATTAAGAGTAAGTTGATTTTATTTTGCTCTAGAATCGTGCGTGGCTATATTCGATTATGGACCCACAGTCTATCTCCTTTCTGAGCCACCGAAGTGTGGTCTACAGCCGTTCTTTTTCGAAAATGCATGTTTTTTTGCTTGTACCAGCACCTCTTCCAAAATATGCCCTTGATACTATTCTCAATCTCCTTGATGTTTTCTCTCTCAAGATTATAGCTTTAGCTATTGTTAGCTTACATAGAGAGTTTTAAAATCAAATATCAGTAACACCTTTTCTTACCCCCTTAATCAGTCTCCCATATATGTCCCCCCTACTGCTCCACATCCACAAACCTCCCCATCACCGTCTTTCCCTTGGCATCATTCCACATGCTAACCCAAGCCAACAGATAAAGACAAATGGGTCAACGTGGAGCGCGCCCGCTGGAGCCGCCTCTTCAACATCCCCATATCAGCCCACCCACCTGACGGCTTCCCAATCAGCACGCTACCAGTACGACTCCCCCCCTCCCCCCCC
>KV748839.1:33404-55687 GCA_001692915.1 Glonium stellatum | reverse complement strand
CTGTGTAGGCGCCATGCGTAACGCACGTTCCCGCATAGCTTATGATGATTAAAGTTGGATTCAGGGTACTTGGCAACCAGTTAACGCGGAGGCAGATTTCAGCCTTCACAACGGTTTTCGTAGGCATTGGCTGTGGGATGGCTTCAAGCGGAGAATATCTAACAGACAGGCTGACGCTGATTCCTCGACGATTCCTCGGGAGTTCCTCAGAAGCTCCTCAGAAGCTCCTTGAATGATGGTCGAAGAATCCCCAAATAGATTCGCCAGGAGTCATTTTCTGTGTCGGATCGATCTGCGCCGAAGCATTTTCCCCAAAGACATACCTAGATACCTAGATACCTAGATACCTAGATACCTACCCAGCTACCTAGCTACCTAGCTACCGAGCTACCGAGCTACCGAGCTAGGTACCCTCGTCCCCACCTAGGCCTACGGTAAGAACTCTGGCTGGGCGACCCAAGCGAGACTCGGAATCTGGTGTCGCATGCGCACTCAGGCTCCACTCGGAAAGACGAGTTGCCGTTAGTTGATGAGATGAATGCGAAGGGCGACAATGTTATTAAGGTTGGTGACAATGCCCGCGGCTCTGCGGTCTCCGTGCAACGTAGGTAAGGGGTGCTGGTACTTGGAGGGTTTCATGGCTTGGTCGGAGCGTCGCAGCACCCTAGTCATGACACAACAGCTCCGGCTCCAACCTCATCCATACTCAGCCTTCAGTGAAGGTAGCGTCTATGGAAGCGTTTCTACCGCCCACACAGGAATCTCCTTGTTACTGGAGACCGCTTGGCCAAGACAGAAGGCTTGGTGACCCCAAATGCGGTATAACGGCCAAGACAGTGCAAGGCTTACTACCTACACCGTCCTATCCTTCTCCGAGCCCGCCCTTAGAAATTTGGCATGGCGTCTCAGATGCTGCCCCAGCAGTCGCATATCTGATTATAAGGTCAATGTCCCGCCCACTTTCGTTTCTCCGATCGTTTTCTGGTGGATTGTTGCTGGCAGAGACATCGTCCTCTTTCAACCTTTCCGTCTTTCACTCAGTAATTTTCGCCCACCACGTTCCTTATCATTTTCACTTCTTCCCGTCCCTGGTTGGACTTTAGATTCTTCAACTTATTTCTAAACCCAAGCTTTTACTGGCTAACACTCCTTTAAACTACCTTCTAACCACCCAAAAACCCAACCTTAATTACTTACAATGCCGAGCCTACGCAAAGTACTGAAGTGGATATTCGTCTTGGGTCCCGCCGTGACCGTCAATGCGCTACCAGCCCCAGCGCCATATCCCAAGCCTGTCGAAAGGCCCCGGTTGGCAGCCCGGCAGGCCGCGGCGTCTGGGATAACGGATATCGACATTCTTCAATTGTAAGATTTTTTGTACCGTTCGCCTTATGAAAACAGAATCGCTGACAGCATTCTCTAGCGCCCTGACCGCGGAGCACTTGGAATCAGCTTTCTACGCGCAAGGATTTGCAAAGTTCCCCGCGAGCGACTTCCAAGCACTCGGCCTGAGCGATGCTAGCATAACTGCGCTGCTCGCTGTGGGGCAGTCAGAAGCAACGCACGTCTCAACACTGCTCTCTGCGATTGCTCAGGCAGGCTTCCAGCCAGTGGAGCCATGCACGTATAACTTCGGCTTCACGGACGCAGCGGCCATGGTCGCTACCGCACGTGTTCTCGAGGCCATTGGTGTTTCCGCGTATGTTACAAACATCTATAAGTCCTGTCTTCTACATGGCTAATTTGTGGATTATAGATACTTGGGCGCAGCTCCACTTATCAATTCCTCCGCCGTTCTCAGCGTCGCGGCCTCAATCGTGACCGTTGAAGCCCGCCATCAAACCTTTATCCGAGTGGCCTCGAGTGTGACGCCCATTCCGGCCGCCTTTGATACTCCTCTCGGCGTTCGTGGCGTTTTCACACTTGCCGCCCAATTCATTTCCTCGTGTCCTTCCGGCTCAAATCTGAATGTCGAGGCTTTCCCGGCTATCTCACTGGAGAATGCCAACCTTGCGACATCCGGCCAGTCCTTAGTCCTTGCAAACGCCGCCCAGCCCGCTAATGCGAAGTTCTGCGCATTCATGGCTCCGTAAGTGTTCTCCTGCTATTATTAAAATTACATATCCGAAGGATGTTATCACTAACCAATACAATAGTGGCGAGACACAGTTTGCTCCACTCACGAATGGCAATTGCGTCGTTCCGCAGAACTTGGCTGGAGAGGTATACATGATGGTGACCAACGCTGAGTCGATTGATGACTCGGCCGTTTTGGCTGGGTGAGTTGATAAACATACGCCCCAGAAGCGCGGAGCAGAGACATGACTAACAATTGCGCAGGCCATCCGTGATTTCGGTCTCATGATCTATTATGACAAATGATACTTCACTTCTTGCAAAGCGGATGATGAAAGAGAGGAAGAGCATGGGCAGGATTTTTTTCTTCGCAGTATTGCGACTGTAATTTAGTAGACGCAGAAGCGGCCACATTTGCAGCCAATACCCTTGTCTAGAGTTTTCGAAGGTCAGGAATCTTCTAGGGCAGCAACAGTAGAGCTAGCCTACCATTGATGGGCAATTCTTAAAGTATGACAGTAATAGCAAAATTCTACAGGCCTTGGCCAAGCATGACAGTAAGGGTAACTTGCCAGATCAGGCATTGCTTGCGAGGACGCGCTGAAGCTGGCACGGCTGCATACATGAACCACCGTAACTGCCTTGCTACTGTGTGCAGCCGTTGTCCGAGTATTACGACTGCTCTGTGGTCCAGGCTGGATGACCTAACGACCTAGCAACCTAACTACCCAACAACTTCATATGCCAATATAGGTGTTGAGTGAAGGGAGCAGCTGACGAGCTTGGAAGCCTTCAGCAGAGGGAGCAGAGGGAGCAGCGTGCTGACGGCATAGGCGGGCCGAACCCCACCAAGCAAAAGAAACACTTGGCCCGGACTTCAAGCGGCCAACAGCGGCGCCCATGGGGTCAACCACCCGCTGCCACCCACTATCACCCACTGCCACCCACTGTCACCCACTGCCACCCACTGCCACCCTCTCACGCCTCTTTCTCCACAGTCGCCTTGCCCTTTTCGGGCAGTCCTTCCCTTATGTGGGCCCCTTTCCTAGGATCCGTCCTTAGGCACATATGGCACACCTGACCAGTGACTCAAGTCTCTCCGCGCTTTCACTCGCCCATCAGCCATCATAGTCTATCCTCAGCCTATCTATATGAACATGGTCTTGCCATAGCTGTACGCTCCGAACATTTCAATCGCATTGCTCCATCATCAACCTGCATCATGTCTCTCCGCTCTCACAACAATGGCGGCTCATCAACTTGCGTTGTTGAGCTTCAGGATGTCTCTGGATATCTCAACCAGTCGCCCAACATACCTTCTCATCCACGCACTATCCACAGCTTAAGTATCCAGGAAGATCGCAAGAGCACGAGCAATAACGATATAAACGAAAGTCTTCCTTCTCCTACAACGGCGGTGGAGCGACTCCAAAAATGGAACCTTCCACGTGTAAATCTCTTTAGAAGCCTTGCTGCCTTCTGGGCTTTCACCGTCATGGGTATGAATGACGCCGCTTACGGAGTATATGCCACGGTCTTTCGATGAGAACAATTCGCTAACCCCTCTTTCAGGCATTGATACCATACGTATGGTCCGCCGCAATGAAATCTTATCATCTCCATCTAACATTCGTTACAGCTTGAAGAGTACTATAACTTGACATATACAGTTGTCTCACTGATTTTTCTGTCTCCACTAATCGGCTACACAGCCTCCGCACTCCTCAATAACTCCATTCACCTCAGATTCGGCCAGCGGGGTGTTGCTTTCCTATCGCCAGGTTGTCATTTGCTTGCCTACATTATGATTGCAGTCCATCCTCCTTACCCAGTCCTCGTAGTAGTCTTCATGATCGCCGGTTTTGGTAACGGCCTTGAGGATGCTGCATGGAACGCATGGGTCGGCAATATGGCCAATCCAAACGAAGTTCTCGGTTTCCTGCATGCTTTTTATGGACTAGGTGCTACGCTTAGTCCGCTAATTGCAACCAGTATGATCACGAAGGGTAGTTTGCCATGGTATACCTTCTACTATCTAACGGTGAGCTTGAACTCTTCACCAGGTTATGCTATGTTGGTGTGGCGTGTTGACACCGAACTATCAGATCGGCGCCGCTTTCCTAGAACTCGTCTCCTCTGTATGGGCTTTCTGGGCCGTAACCGGTGCAGTATTCCGTGCTGCAAACCCTCGCACTACCGATTCCAAGGGCAACCGCATGAGAGAAGCGCTTGTCACCATGCCCTCCGCCCGCGTGACTTGGCTCTGTGCTCTCTTCCTCCTTGGCTACGTTGGCATTGAAGTCGCACTAGGCGGTTGGATCGTAACTTTCATGATTCGTGTAAGACACGGTGCTCCATTTGCCAGCGGTATGACAGCCACGGGTTTCTGGCTCGGCCTTACGGTTGGAAGGGTGATCCTCGGATTCGTGACACCGAAGATTGGAGAGAAGTTGGCAATTTCGGTAGGCTTAGATCTTTTACTACGACATTACCCTAAGCCGTTGGTTTCGAAAAAATATTTACTGTCTACTTAGATCTACCTCCCTATAGCCATGGGACTCGAGCTCCTGTTCTGGCTTGTCCCGCAATTCTACGTCTCTGCCGTCGCCGTTGCGTTGCAAGGTTTCTTTCTTGGACCTATGTTCCCCGCCGCCGTTGTTGCAGCCACAAAACTACTTCCGCGTCATCTTCACGTCAGCGCTATAGGCTTTGCGGCAGCTTTTGGAGGTGGTGGAGCAGCAATTTTCCCTTTTGCCGTGGGAGCTATTGCCCAAGCGAAAGGCGTTCAGGTGCTCCAACCGATTATTTTGGCATTGCTAGGCGTCATTCTAGCCTTGTGGCTAGGTTTGCCCAGAATCCAGAGAAAAGAAGAGTGAAAAATCACGGGTAAGATAAATCATGAAATCTTGGCAGGCAAAAGGATGGGACGTCAAAAGCGAGGCAGAGAGGCGAAAGGGATTTTAGGGTTCCATCAATGGGCTTAGAGCAATGTGGATATCAGGGCATCTAGGGAGCATTATGGCAGTTAAGAGGGTTTATTTAACGATGTAAGGTAACACCGACCACCATAGCATCTTATCAAAATTCACACGACCAATCTATTTCCCGGTATTCATTATTTTCTACCCGCATTATTTATTTCCGCTTCTTTCTCTTCCTCTTCGCCTACCTTACCGGACCATCAGAGGCATTATCTGCAGAATGACGAACGGTTTTCGATCTAAAAGGCCTACGATCAACTTATGAATCTCTTTCGTCGGTATCCTTCGTTTGTCGACATCTAACCCAGCCTGCCGGAACGAGGACTGACTCGACTCAAGAGCATCGCCCAGCTAAAGATTTTCTAGCCCGAAATGGCCCGTCTCAAGTACCTGTTACACTTCCTCGAAAACTAAGAGCATAGTTCCATCCAGGCAGCTAGCAATGGACCGAATTTTGTGAGAACGGGGCACCGGTCAGACCTAGAAGCGCATCGACGATACGAGTTACGGATGTGAGCTTCTTGTGAAGTGGTGTTTGGCATTATCTAGAAGGAAATCTACTAGCCAAATTAGATCCCGTCGACTGTGAGCATGAGTTTTCTTTGGGGGCACGCGCTTAGGATGAGCTTAGAGAAGGAACTTAACTAAAATGTCGAGAGCTGATGATGCCCTAGAGTTCTGACTGTGAAATCTGCCGTAACACGCTGCCCAACCCAAGTTTAGTGGGGCCCTAACACCTGTTTGAGTATCGCTCTCTTGCTTCGTTGACTACCCCTTTTAACGTTTATGAAACCCCGTATTACTTTTAAGCCTCCTCCCGGTTAACTCTTCTCGAAAAAAAAAAAATAACTTTCCTTCCACCTTTAATATAACATTTCTATAAGGCCTTATTATCTATGCTCTCCCGTAAGAGAGCTTTATAGGTATATATAATTAGAAATAAGAAGAGTATTAATATTAATATTACCAATATACCAGTCTAGCTCGCATGAAAGTGCTTTTTAACTAAAGTAGAAACTTGGCTTGCCCACTGCCATGGCTGTTGTAGTCCTCCAGGGAGGGAGTTAAAGTACTCCCAGCCCATAAAGCCACCAAATTTGTTCTCCGATGGTAATCCCCACGTTAACAAAGCATTTTCTAACTCCTGCAAATCGATGTATCCAGTGGCATTTGAGGGATTAGTGCTGAGTCCCACAACAACTTTCCGCATTGGCCAGCCCTTCGCTGCAATTTCTCCGTATGATTCCATACTCGGCAATTTGCTCCATCCGCAATAAAACTGAGTGTTGTACCAAGAAATCTCATTCCCGCGCAAATTTTCAAGAGTCTCATAGTCAAAGCCGGATAAATGAGGCTGGCCTATCAATGCCGTCGCAACTGGCGCGAGAGTGATTAGGAAATCCGAGCCAAGATCAGTTCGGAGCCGATCAATGAGGCGGATGATCCCCTCCAGTGACATATTTTCTTCAACATCGAGATCTATGCCGTCAAAATGCTGGTTGCGAAGAACATCGAGGAGCGGCTCGTAATAAAATTCAAAGTTTTCATCCGAACCGTCAAGCTTTGTGAACGATCCGGGCGCGGCACCACCAAGCATCGCAAGAATCTTGATACCTGAAGCTTGTAGATACTTGATATCCTTCCAGAGAGAGTCAAATTTTGGTGACGATGTGCTGTCATTGTTTAGGGTGATATCACCGTAGCTTTCATTCAGATGTATCGCCGCAATGATAACGTGCGTAACCCCGGTGTTTTCACTCACCAAAGGACGAAGTGAAATATGTTGTCCATCGTTTTTGTGATGGGTCTGATGGTAGCAGATAATCCTTGGCGCATATTCTCTTAGTTCGCTTGATTCGTGGTGATCTATCTCAGAGGTAGCGATATAATGGCTCCTGGCCGTTTCTCCTACTTGCTCGCAGTAAAGCTGGATTTCAACCTCTTTAACGGTATTAACCCAACAAGCAAAAAGAGCTTTAGGGAAGACCTGAATAGTGTCACCGCCTTGCACGGAGAGTAGCCATTCTCGCAAGCCTGGGGTCGCATCCCGAAAATCCCAAGAGTTAAAGTGCAAGCGAAACTCCTCAACTGCGTGGTCATTACGTTGAATTGTACGCCGGGGGCCACGGGGGTTTCTGTCGGGACCAAGCACTCCAGCTTCAAACCAAGTCCATGAGCCTTTAGATGTGCCCTGCCATTCTGGATGTCTCCCCACTTCATCACTCCACCCTGGCAGAGAGTCAGTAAGCCTTCTATGAATGGCAGAGGTAATTTTTACCTTGGTCATGTGAGAGAATCTTAAAAACTATACGTCTAACAGGAGAGCGGACAGTGCATGGTACCATAATCTCAGCGTACGCCTCTTCTGGTGTGTCTTCATCAATATAAATTTCCTTCCTTATCCTGACGCAATCCCTGCTCCAAGCCGAATCAACAAGAAGTGGAGCTGATTGAGGGGATACCTGACCGAGCTTTAGGGCTTCTCGAAGTGCAGGAAACCAAGGTTTGGAGCTCCATCTCTGAATAACCTCGAATTCTTCAACCCACTCAAGTCCCGCTGATGCTTGATGTTTTAGAAGCAATTCTATAGCGTGTGAGTTGCTCCTCTCGAGGGCAAAGTCTAATGCAGTTTTACCAGCATTATTGCGCATATTAATTGCGTTATCGACTCGCTGGAGGAATGCTTGAAGACTTTTCTCAACGATTGCTGGATCTCCATCTCTGATCACTACATGGATAGGGGTATCCCCAGAAAGATTACAGTCTTGAACGGATAGGCCCTGGAGTGTAAGAATCCTGGTAACTATCTGTACCGAGCTGCATTGTGCTGCTTTGTGTAACGACGTATTCCTCCACTTGTCCCGGTAAAATTCCCAACGGCCTTCCTGGCCAATTAGCTCTTCTACCATTACTTCATTATTCGTCATGCAAGCTGCGAAGAAAATATTGTCTTCACCCTGGGGGTGTATGCTTGGGTCTGCTCCATGTGCCAGGAGAAATTTGAATGTATCAAGTTGGTTTTGATGCACCGCCTCGAATAACGGCGTTTGTCCGAATGAATTCTGTTGATTAATCAGGGCAGGCAGCATCCTAGCAAGTCTTATTGCAAGTGTTGACTGACATTTTTTGATAGCGGAATGCAAAAGTGTGGGGCTTGCGGTTGGTTGGGGGATGATGTCGTTTAATGGGCAGTCGAGAAGTAAATTAGCAATCTCTGTGTTGCCTTCTCTAGTAGCAATTTGTAGTGGCGTTTCTCCAGCGGCGTTTGAAATACCAATTTCGGCTCCATTTGAGTATTGGAGTAAACACTTGACGACCGAGCTACGAGACCCCTGAGCGGCAACATGCCAAGCGGTCATTCCCCTTTTGTTAGAAACTGCGATTGTGTCCGGATTTGCAACTAGCTGCTTGATAATTTTGAGTACATCTTTCTCTGAGCATTCATAGGAATTGAGCGCCCAAAACAATGGGGTGTCTCCGTCCTTGTCTTGAGCTGCGGGATTTGCTCCGGCAGTAATTAATTTTTTAACCATCTGAGGGCTTCGCTCTGCAGCAAAATGCAGGAGAGTGGCCTGATTCAGGTTCGGTGTGCAAGACTCTATGACCCCGTCCCCTAGAAGTAAGTTGAATTCATCTATGCGATTGTACATGATAGCATATACAAGAGGTGTGTTGCCGTCAGCATCTGGTATAGAGATCTTGGCGCCGCCCTTTAAAAGGACTGGTATTAGCTCTGAATGACCCTGCTGAATCGCTTCATGTAGCCCTGTTCGTTGATCTTCTGGATGCTTGTAATTCGGATCTATCTGTCGATCGAGTAACATTTGGACGAGGGTTGCATTATTGTCGTTGATAGCACTATGTAAGACCTTCCAGTTGATTGCCTCGGGATCAGTCTGAGAGATCAGTTCTTGTAATATCTTCTCATCAAAGATCCCTGAGGCGTAGCAAAGCGTTATATCACCGTCCTTGTCGACAAGATTGACCTGGGCTTTTTTGTCAAGCAAAAGTCTAGCAAGTTCACCCTTGTCTAAACATAGAGCCCACATGAGTGCGGTTCTCCCCATGCTATCTGGAGCATCAATTGTGACGTGAGGAATGTTCAGGACTCTTGCTAGCAGTCCACGTTTCCCCAGAAATGTGGCAAGATGGGACATCTCCATACCGAAGGGACGACGAGATGCGGGAAGGTTACCCGGCCCAAAGCTATTCACACGGTTGGTCGGGAACATCCTTTCCACAAACTTTACTAATATATCTTCAACGGTCGAACCATACACGGCCTCCTGCAGATGGGCAACTGCATACCGCTCCGCGTATCGGGAGAGTGTGTTATTGGACACCACCCATCGCGTTAGGCTCTGCGGCCAGAAAGTTTCCTCGAGCCAAAATGTGTCATCGTCAACGTAATCATCTTTCTGATCTTCCTCATCATCTTGACCAATTTCAGATTCCGTCAGGCTGTCAGTATCTCCACTATCACCAGTACTGCATTCTTCATCGCCGTTTGAGTCAGAATTATCAGAGTTAGAATTATCAGAGTCACTGCCGAAGTTTGCCGTTGCAGATCGTCGTAAAGTGCGTTGCCAACTAATTTCAGACCCGCTTCGGAATTGAATAGAAGCCGAAGAATCCAACGATTGAGAGTCACTATCCATGCGGCGTCTGCGCTTCGGTACCGAGATTAAGGTTAGATAAGTAAAACACGCGTTACACATTTCTGTCTTCATAGCTTGGAATTCTTCCATAGCTGAAAAATGCTCTCGAACGGTTTGGTGGGCGAGACGAAGCCTTTTAGGCCGACTTTTAGTGTCGAATATCACAAGACCATGACATATCTCTTCCATCTCTTCAGGAAATACTTTTGATTTACGCTTCATTGTGTAGACTCCTGGCTTGATTGCTAACGCTTCCGTGAGTTCATTAGCATCCAGAGTGGTTTTTGCGAACGTAAGCCACCCAATGATCCTGCGCGCACATGTCTCGTTTGCTTCACTAACTGATGTGATTCTTTTCCATGTCCGGGTATAAATAGTGTTGGGATCGGCGTCGCGCTTCCGTATAGCACCTTCCATGCCTTCTACCGTCTTCTGCTCGCAAACTTCGCGAGCTCTGAACATGGCATATGTAAACCTGGGACAGTATCTTAGTATATACTTGACTGGTCGAGGTGCGAAAAGGGTATTACCACCCCCCTGCATTTTTTAAAATATCAGCAACCGCTTTCTCGATCCAACGGTTCATCCTTTTCCCTTCTGTCCGGCGCACTATTCGTGTGAGAGCTTTGCTATCATTGAGCTTTGCGGAAACGGCCGCACTCATATCCTCCCCGTTAGCTTGTATGACATGGCGTTTGATAAAGTCGTGAGACATTTCCCCGAC
Organism: Glonium stellatum; assembly: GCA_001692915.1. Lineage (NCBI taxonomy): Eukaryota > Fungi > Ascomycota > Dothideomycetes > Gloniales > Gloniaceae > Glonium > Glonium stellatum. Next base: position 45,248 of record KV748839.1, on the reverse strand, counting down.
GCTTTGGTGAACACCGGGACGAGAAAATATTAGGACCCGTGGCGCTAATGCGGAAAGACTCCTGAGGAACTCGCATAGATGTTCTCGCATTCTAGAATCTGTTTCATCTAAAGCATCGAAAACTAGAACAACGGTCGAGGACATTTCTTTCAAAACGCCCCGTAGAATGTCCTCGAGCGGGTCATTGTTTTGCTTCCTGCTGGGTCCGACCGCTTCGGAGTGAATCTTCCGCAGCTTTTTGGACAGACTTGGGACGCTGGGTAATAGTTGCCGTAAAAGATATGCATACGTCGAAAGTGGACTTTGATTGTTCTGCTCGTCATACGCAAAGTAAATGTAGGCAAGCGCTGTAACGACGGGCGAACAGCCTGCCGAACCGTGCCCTTCCCTGTTAGTGGCTGAGTTGTTGGGTTCTCCCGTACCAGTACTTTCGTTCAAAAGCGTAGTGGTGTGTTCAATAAAATTTGAGGCCAGGACACTTTTCCCCATCCCTGGGTTACCTTCAGCCCAATAGACCGGATACTTTTTCCCAGTAAGCCAGGACGTCGTTTTATCAATGAACCATTGACCAGTTCCTTTTGCTCGGTAGCTCGCATTAGTCGAGTGACTGTTAGTGCTGATACCTGAGCAATGATTCGCTAGCCAAGACTTGAGAAACTCAATTTCATCAGAAGCTTTCTTTTTTTCTGCCTCGGTCTCCTTTTCACGAAGTTCGTTTTCTTGCTTCTGTAGATCTTTCTCCGCCTTGATTTTTTCGGCTTGCTTCTTGCAGTCTTTGCACAGCTTTTCAAGCTCTAAAAATGGGTGGTGTATCTGTTCAGCTTCTTCCATTGACCCTATGGATATTAGACTATTGCATTTGCGCTTGAAGGACATAGAACTCACGGCAACAGATTACCCGACAGCAAAATCGGACAATTAGAATTGAGAGCTGGGCTAAATTATCCCATGCGCTCCACTTAGGGATGATGTCTAAGTCATCCACGACCAGATCGGTTGTCCACAGAGCCATCTGCTCCAACTTCTCCGCCACCAAGCGCGACCCTTTGAATATCTTGTGGCCAATACCTATGGTGCACTGTATAATCCCAAAAAGGACGTCCAAGCCGTCTGGTGTAGCGTTCGTAATTTTAGCCGCAAATTGCAGTGATTCAAAGATCCTCGTTAACTTTTCAATGCTTTTCGTATGAACTTTAGACTGTTCTTTGTTAAGGCCGTCTAAATATTTGGTCAAAGAGGTCGCATCTGCACGATTGAGTGTGTCTACAAATTTCTTAGTATCTGCTTCTGGAAGCTTTTTCAGGCTCTCGTGGTACGAGCTGATCTCGCGATGTAGGCTCGCCGCCCAGGAGCCGTTCGTGACACACTGGTTATCACGAGGGGTTGACTGGGGGAGACTAGGGAGGATAATTAATTAGGCTGTCCGTAGGTCTAATACTTGAATTATTGGTGACAGACCTCCTTTGAATAGCAGCCATCCTTAGTTGTTCTTAGTATAAGACTCTGGAACGAAGCGTAGAGAGGATCTTCGTGAATGAGAGAAATTCTCTTTCCAGTGACGGGATGTACCAATATAAAGGAATTTTGTGGAGCCAAACATTTAAAGTAAAAGATATTCAAGCTCGCTGTTGTGAACAAAACTTCATTTTTAGCGTAAAAAGCAACAGTTGGGGTGCCGCACAGTAGGAATGTGACCGGTCGGTCACCCTATTACTGGATGCTCTGTCTGTGGTGGCTGCTTGGCGATTATGTCGTGAATGGTCCAGAAGGTTTAGGCAGAAATCTCCTCACTGCAAAAAGCAAGGCTGGATCGAATGACAGCGCTGGTGTTTATCGCCCAATCACAGGGACGTGGTGTTTCAGGCCGGAAATAGGAATACGCATATGCCTTGCATCCAATAAGGCCATTTCAGACTCGCTAATAAGCAAGCTAAGCTGGCTTGGACCCGTGCGAGAGAGGGTGCACAGGTCAATTTAAGTACCTTACGCACTCCCACGGACCTTTTAAGTGGCCTTGCATGCAAGCTTGTACCATAAGTTGGTCTTTGCGTGCCATCTCGCACGGATCCAAGCCAGCTTGGCTTGCTTATTAGTAAGTCTGGGCTATTTGAAGCCACGTCCCTCCTAGAACTTACAAAATCTATAACCATGCACACGATCGAAGATATACTGTCGATTGCACCTTCTCAAGAGCCCATTCGAAATTCCAAGAGGCTGTCCAGTACGAAATTCCAATGGCATCCGCAACTGATATAGTGAGTGGAATGGAATTACTCGAATCTTACATTTTGTTTTACTTAGGATTCTTAGATTACGTATATCGGCGTACCGCTGGCTGTTCTGGGCGGTAAGCCGCACCCGAAGGTTTCTTTAATCATTTGCTGAGGGCTGACAAAACCTGTCCAGTTTTTCCCTTGATATGGAATATGTTTGCGAGTCTGCTCATTTGGAATCGTCTTCGTTCGTCTCTTTGCAAAAACGCGAAGCCTTTATTCGACTTCAGGATCGATCCTGTTGCAGGAATAGTTGCAACTTCCTTCTACGGTGCAACTTTGACAGTATCGGACTTGAACGAAGGGCTGCCGCACTTAGACTTGCATACTCAAACTGTCGCTTGCCCAGAAAACTATTTACTTGGCGCTACTTGGATGAGCCTCTTGGATCTGCGGTTACCTATCAAGTCTAGGGATCGACGATATGCTCAACGATTTCTAGTAGATACAACAATGAAAACAGACTTTTTTGGACTGAAACTCGATTGGGCTAGCTTTGTCTATCTCGCACTTGCTCTGGGAGTATCTGCGGACGACCCGGGGTTTTGCGACATTAAGAGAAGCTTGTCACATGACGTTTATCCAGCCAAGAGAGTAACTTTATGTTCCGTACACGGAGAGGTTATTGGAGTCACATTCGCTGAAGGCGTTCCCGTTGCTGAGCTACTTGGGAGGGAGTTGAAATTTTCTCTACAGAGAGCGTTAGCCTGGGACCTTGTCATGGTCACCGCAGAAAACCAAGGCCAATCAAGGCTGGTGCCTTTAATGGGGCCCGGTGGCTCACTGCTTTCGGGAAATAGCACCGAGGAATTCAGCCTTGGGCTATTTAATAATCCGCAAAGAGAGGCAGCGTTCGCTCTTAAGCCGGTTGAAGCAGCGCTTATTTGGTCACTGTACGTTGAGGAGACGCTACACTCATCTAACTCGCCACCTGGTGAAATTCTTCCCGTGGCTCAAGATGTGCTCAAAGTTCGACAGGATGCGATATTAGAGTTGCGGAGGCTTCAAAATCTTGAGCAGCGGCTCGAGTCCGTCTTCCCATTAAATTGGGAGCTCAGGGAAAAGCTTGCATCCATTCTAGGGCCCGTTCCACAGCACACTGAGGACATGTACCTCGATACTATGTGGCCGCTGCTTCAGAACAATGCTACATTTCAAGACATCCGAGATAATTTCAGTCCATCGTTGCAATATCGTGTCAGGAATGATGCAGACCTGAATGATCTGTCAACGCCAATGGCCCTTCTGGCTCGCATATTCCTCGCCACATCAGTAGTGCAGAAATGGAAGCAAGAAGATTGGGATACAGAGTTAGATTTTGAAGGAAATGAGTACCCAGTTATACCTCCAAATCCAATGTGTGCCCTTTTAGGGGATAAAAAGGTATCTATTCCAAGTCAGATATTTATCAGATAAACAGAATTGCAGCTATAACATAAGGCTTCAAAGAGCTTTGACACTTTGGTCTACTGGGATACCTCAAACCAACTTATGTAGTACCCTATGTAACTTTAGGAAGGGATTACTTTCTGGCCTTGACTCGTCAATGGCAGAATTCTTTTCATTAGCGGCGGGAACTTTTTGCGCTGTATCATAAAATCACTTCGGGAATTACAAACCCTCCCGTAACGGCGTAATACCTAAGCGAGCCCTCGCACTGCTTCGTTCCCTGGAAGCGATTCTGACCTTACTTCAAAAGATCGGGACAGTAAGGTTACTACCAAGAGTTAGTATTCGGATCCTCCCCCAATGACAAGTAAGCAAGGTCTCCAAAAGAAAATATACAAAATTTTATGTGCCAAGATGTGTCTTTATGAATTCCGGCAAGATATTATGGGGATTCCCACTACGGTCTTGAATGAGTGTAGCTACGATGTATTAAGATCGGAAATTAAGCTGCCGGCCGGTTTGCTGTAATAAAGCCTTCCTAGAAGAAGAGACAGGTTAGGATTTGATATCACTTGACGTTGTATCTCACCTTAGTAGTTGTTAGTGCCGTCTGCAGGATTTCCCTTATGTCCTCTGCTTTCATTACAGCCCGTTCTCGCTTCTCGTCACATTTCCCTGTATTCGCAGTGTTCACTCAACGTTATCAGTCAAAGGATCAACTAGAAGGCTGGCAAGAAGAAGGCTGTAAAAGGTAAAAAGGACTATAGAGTTCACCCTCACTAGACCTCACGTGACATTGAAGGCTCCTATGAGACCAGGGTTCGTTGGCCGAGCATTAAAAACACGTAGGCCAAGATTTTATTAACCCTATCACCGCCTCTAGCTTTAGTAAAACACTCATTTTTGAGATCTAGCTATCTGAGGTTGGTAAGTGTGGTTAGTTGCCATTGGGAATTGCCTAAATTGGGTCAAATTAGAGCTGGAAAGGTGGTGTAAGGAAGATGTAACCTTCTGAAGTACCTGGCGCAGGGTATTTATGGACCGAGACGCAATATAGAAATGATCTACATCTATAAGGAGCTTGATCTGGCGCCGTCGGCTAAAAGCTAGAAGCGCACGAAAACAGATTTGCGGGGATGCATCTGTCGGCGAAAAGGCAGTCCTTGAGCGCATATATATCGCACAAATGCCCTTCGCTTTAGGCGCAGTGCTTCCGCGTGGAAGAATAAAAGCATCAAATGCCAAGAAGCGCAACAGTTCGGTCCGACCTGAAGAACAATGAATACATACCTTCGAATGGCCTTTGCCGCCGCGTGGTCGGTACTGGCACTCGGTTCCATGCAGGTACAAGACGGAGACTGCGACCGGCCCTGTTTGGAGAATCTGATGTCGGAGTACCTGACTGCCTTGGCGGCCCATGACCGATCGCGTCTGCCGACGGCGCCGGGCGTGAAGTACGTGGAGAACGGCCAGATGGTAAGGATCGGGACAGGAGAGTGGCCAATCGCCGGCTCACCAGGCAAATACCGCCATGTATTCGCCGATCCTGAGTCTCAGCAGGTGGCGGCGATTACCACCATCGGTGAAAACGGGGTGGATTCGATTTACGCTGTCCGGCTCAAGGTGGGGGAGGATGGAGAGATTAGCGAGATAGAGACGCAGATCACCCGCGATCCTGACGGCGCGGCCCGCTACGAGAAGATGGGCCAGCCGGAAGCCGTATGGCTAGAAGCCGTGCCACCGGCCCAGCGGATTTCGCGCGCCATGCTGATCGCCCAGAGCAACAAGTACTACAGTGGCATGCAGCGCAACGACCCCAAAGGCAACTATTCTTTCTTCGACAAAGATTGCAATCGTCTGGAAGACGCGCTTCAGACCACCAACGTGAAGAGCGGCGATGCTTACGGCCACTCCAACGACACCGTGTTTGCCTCACTTGGATGCGAAGCCCAATTCCAGACCGGGTTCCTCAGCTTCGTCACTAAAATCCGCGACCGTCGGTTTCCTGTGGTGGATGAGGAGCGCCAGGCCGTCCTCGCCATCACCACGCTCGACCATAACGGCACGGTCCGTAGGCTATATAGCGTGAACGGCACGTCGTCGCCCATCCCCGCTTATTTCGATGTGCCGCGCACGTTGGAAGCCATGGAGGCATTTCGCCTGCATGGCGACAAGCTATTCCGCATCGAGATGGCCCTGACCGAAGTTCCCTATGGCATGGGCTCGCCATTCCTCGCCAGCCCTGCGGCGGATCTCCGCGGAGCTGGCACCAATCTCACCACTGCAATGCCGTGCGATCGCGCCTGTCTGGACGGTGTGGTGGACCAGGTACTCCAGGCCATGTTAGCTCATGACGCCTCGAGCCTGCCGCTGGCCAAGGGCGTGCGCTATTCCGAGAACGGCCAGTTCCTCGGCCTGGGCGACGGCCTGTGGGAGACCCTCGGCCAGATGGCGAGGCCCGGTGTGGACAACTACGCAGCGCGCTTCGCAGATCCGCCAAGTGGAACCGCTGCTTACTGGGGGCTCTCTAACGAACACAGCACCCCGGGCGTGGTCGCGCTCCGAATCAAGGTTGACAGCGGGAAAATCACCGAGATCGAGGCCATCGCTGTGCGCGCAGAGTCCCCCAGCGCAAGAGGCGGCACCATGACCCTCATGCGCCCGTCGCTCCCAGTCGAGTGGGAGGGCAATTCCCTCGGCCGGCTCGACCCGGTGTTCCAGCAGAACAAAACCGGGTTCGCCGGCATCCCCTCGACACTGATGACTGCCTACTTCGATGGCCTGGAGCGGCATTCCAGCGCGGGAGTGCCATTCACATCCACGTGCGCCCGTCGCGACAACGCCGGCCAAGGAAATCTGACCTGCGCTGCCCAGATGAACGGCAATGGTGTCTCTCCCAACGGCCTCTACAACCTTACGACTACGGTCCGTGACCGGCGCATCCTAGTTGCGGACGCTAACAGGGGGGTCGTGTTGGCGGTCGCCATGGTCGACAACCCAGCCACAGGCCCAGCTCCATTACCCGCGACTGAGCTTGTGCCTAGCACCTACATGATTCCGCAATTAATAAAGATCAACAACGGATCCATTTCTCGCATAGAAGGCATGGTCAAGTGGATGCCCTTCGGATATACATCGTCATGGGCGGAGGAGAACAATTCCTGGACCGGGTGAAGCAAGGGTTAGATAAGTAGGTTCGTAGTAGGTCTAGTCCAAAATTTAGAACATTAGGTGTTAAAGGGATCATATATAAAAAACGATCAAAAGGGTTCTCCCCGGTACACTGTTCGTAGATCAAGCATACTAACTCACTGTACCTTACGCTTCAGGGGACAAACATTGCGTTTAAGAAAAGATACCAAAGAGCACCAAAGGAACTGAGAAACCACGAAAAGCCAGACAAATTTTCCCTGACCGGAGAGGATTTGGTTAGGCCAATCCTGCCACAGCTGACAAAAGGCGAGGCGTAGAAGAAGCTGCAGAAGCTCATCGGGTCGAAGTCAGTCGAGGAGGCCGTGAAATACATGATTGGTATGATCGAGCTAATCTATCGCTGAGAATTAACTAAATGCTCTCCACTTGGACTTCCTCTCAATCAGGTGAAAACCAGTTTATAGTTCCATTGGCTACGAAGAAATACCCAAAAACATGTTCGACCATGGAAGACTCCCAATTAATAATCCCTCGGTGTCGAGAAATTTTCGGTCCCTTAGTTAGAAGAGATACTAAAACTCAAAATGGAGGAGCGTGATCTGGAGGCTAGCAAAGAGGCTCTCCCAGTCGCATATAAATTCCTGATAAAAGCTCCCATGCACTCAGCCTTTTCCAACGCCGGAAAAGTGAAGAGTATGTTAACACAAGCAAGGTATTCGACCAAGCTTATATCCAAACGGCCGTTCGATGTCATCCCCTGAGCTAGAAGGTTTCGATCCTAACTTCATCAGAGGCCAAGGAAGGAGTTGGATGGAAGTGTGTGGGAGGGTATCATTATGTGAGCGATGGTAAACCGAGTGAGTGGTTGTAAGAACGAGTAAGTTGGATCAATAAGATCTTCTAAAATCTCATGTCCTCCATCCCCATTGTCTCACGGTGAGATTCTAGCACTCTAAAACGCTTAACTTTTCACGCATCAGTAACGAATTAAAGAACGCATTAATGTGGTAGGGTAGAACAGATTGTTAACTCCCTACACTTATATAAAGTTTCCAATTTTGGAATGGCACAGGGCTTGGAGCTCGTGGCTTGGCTATTACGAGGAAGAGGCCTTTCATGTAACAGGTGCTAATCCATAGTACATTTGCGTGTAATTAGGCTTTACCAAAAACCGAGAGACTGGCACCGGAAGAAAGTACCAAGACACGCTTGCGGTTTCCACTGTTTCAAGAGTCTGCAAGAAGTCTCAATAATCAGAACTGGAAAGTACCGTCTAACTATCGTGACATTTTTATACAGTCGTTCTTTATCACTGCCGGGACATTGGTCTTTGCATACTATCATATCAACTTCCTAGTCGTAGCATTCGTGAATACCCCATACGTTCTTCCAGAAGGCAGAGGAGACAGCTCGTATCGAGAAGCAGTTGTTCTTAGATGTTTGCCGAAATATTCAAGTCTTTAGAGAAGCGGCAGCAGGCTTTTGAGAGTCAGTGTATGGAAACCAAAACAATAAGGCTCACATAGGACCAAACGCATGAGGAAATTCGTTGCGAATTCGTGGCACGATTGCCTGGTGAGATTGCCCAGCTTTCGCGTGAGTGAATTATGTCACGCGAGGGCGTAGGATATGATGATGAGGACTCCATAAGGTGGAGTCGTTGCATACGAACAAACCTATATACAAGCCAGCACGTGGCTGCAGACAGCCCCTGTGAATGTTACTACAGTCACCCCTGCCAACAACACCCAATGCACGGTGACTCATATATCATCCCGAGATTGACCAGTCCTCCGGCGGTACCACAACACCTTCCAATAATACACACCCTAATCAAGCGTCCCAAAGCCCAACCTTCCAATGAAACTAAACCGAATCCAATTCCGTACCAAATCAGTTCCTCCGTATCACATCCTTGCGTGACTGTCGTAATTGTACAATGCATAATCATATAAGAAACCCCCAGACTAAGCCTCTGATGAAAGTAAATAAAGAAAATATGCGTTATGAACCCTCCACCAACGAGGCCATAATGAAATAGTAAAAAAATGGTGAAAGAAAGAGCCGATCTGAGCACAGCCAGTGTACTTCAACTGTGAGGGCTCCTACACCCATGGAGTTTGGAAGGTAGTGAAAACATATGAAACCCGGTTTAATGTAATTTCAAAGGCCAATCGAGGAATAAGGTGAGAATATGTGCTTCACATCCAAACGTGCGGAGCTGTTGGATTGCAATACAAGCATGAGCACTATGGGAGGGTGCGGCAAAATAAGGCCTGGTGTCCAGCTTAGCATACAGGGCTATTAGCACCTTTTGCAGTGCTGCTCCGGTTTAATGCTATGAGAAGATGGAGGCCAAGGAAGAGCGACTGTAGGAGGCTTTACTGGTGATACTGAAGCAATAATCGCTCCATGGTAAGTTTTCGATGTAAATCCGCGTGGTAATGAGTGTGAAATAATGTTAGACGGTAGGTTAAGACTTAAGGATGGCAAGGTGTCTTCCTTTTCGAGATCTCTCATACTAACAAATGAAGATCTCGCTCGCGCTTGGAGAATCTGAGATGATGTTGTCGGAGAAGATACCGAGGGAGGTTTAGCATGCGTAGCATATATTTTTGCTCCATGTTCATCTCCAGAGCCCATAAAGACATCTTGGAGTAGATGCAATGGATGACTCGGTAAAACTGGAGAATCAGGCCTATCTGCTAGAGGAACAATGGAAGAGCCACATGTAGTGGTATCTGAACACTCTTGGAACATCACTGTGTCATAATGTGGCGCTTGATCAGGTTGTGAATTAGGCAAGACCCTTGAAGGGTCTAACAGAGCCTTGCCTACGTCATCACATATAAGTTCTGTCCCGTCTGGAGAGTGGATGTAGTTAGAGCCTTGGTTTTTCGATGCCTCCGGAACTATATTCATGGAGGTTGACTGAGAAATTCCCTCCGAAAGGTCGTTGTGCGCATCCGGGCTGAAGTCTTTACACGGAATCAGTGGTTGCGAAGGTTCATTAACGTCATTAAGAGAGGCATATCCACAGGTTGTAATCTTGTCGGCGAGCTCGTAGAGTCTTTGAAGAAAAGAAATAATGTCGTCGCGGAAGACTCCGAACTCCAGCTCCTCGAGTAAGCTCTTAGCGCTTTCCGGTGTCCACGATAGGCGGGTACCACGGCTGCCTGACAAAAACGACTCCCAAGCATCCTTTATATCCTTCCGTTTGAGTAAGCTGGATATCATTGACGAATAGTCTAAATCCGCTTTTGTTTTTCGATCCTCCCCCCTGTAGTGTTTTTCATCGATATGGTCGGATCGACTCGCGAAGCTGGTATGCCCCTCGAACAAAAGCCCACAATATGGGCATGCACACGCTGTCTTTGGCTTCGACAATTCCTCGACACGCACCTCATAGGAACAATTAAGGCATCTGTGGTTTTTATGGTGGTCATCATAGCCCCTTTTTGTCGAAAAAGCTGCAGTACAGCTTGGGTGTCCACATTTCCAGTTCCTCTTCTGACTATGTTGGTCCTTCTCATGGTTCAGACAATTTCCAGGTTTCGCAAAGCCCTTGTTACAGTACATACATGCAAATAGCTGTGGCTGGACCGCTTTTGTTAATTCCCACGGGCTACATGCTGTAGATGACGGTGACGTGTAGTACGGGCTGGCATGCGTTTGAGGGCTGCTGTGACTAGGAGGGATAAAGCTCCCAGGTGCAGAGCCAAATGAGGAATTTGGAGTTAGAATAGGTGTAAAAGTATTGGGGCTAGCAGAGTTTCGGACCGTCGAAGAAGGTCGCGATCCGTACGTCGAGTCTGTCGACGCAAACGAAGTCCGGTCTACGACTTTTGATTAGACGTAGCTTTCCTACGCCAATTCAGTTATACATACCTCTAGTACATTTCATTATAGCTTGTTTGCATGCCAGAACCTCATCCAGTGGAAAGTCCTTGTAAGCTTCTAAGAAATCTAGCGCCCCGTCATGTGCATACTTCAGCCCATCCATGATGTATACGGGACTATATGTGCGCAATACGCTCAAGAGCTTTGGATGAGACGCCAAAACGAGGCCTTTACTGATATCTTCATCCGAGTATCGAAGGAGTAGGTCGTGGTATTGTTTGTTATTGGAGGCTAGATTCAAAGGAGTAGTGGGCCTGCTGGTTGTGTGAGGTAGAAAGGATGGTGTATTCGAAAACGATGGGTCTAGAGATGCTAAATTTGAAAAGGGTTGGCCCCGTTGCTGTTCGCCAACTTGTTGTGGGTTAGAGCGCATGCGTCCGCCAGAAAATGATCGTTTGATGGGTAGAATGGAAGGATGGGAGTTCTCAAAATCAGGGAACGACGGTATTTGCGACGGAGTGGCCATGCTAGGCCTAAGGCTCAATCTTAGTTTAAAGAGTAACAAGAAGCCGCGCACGTAGCTGCGAAGTAAGAAGAGAACAAATGAATGTCGTCGAGTTTAGCTCACGCCTCAAATGGGCGCATGCTGATTGTCCAACAGCTGCTGCTGTTACCCTAGCAAAATCAGTAGAGGATAGAGGTAATGACGGAGGTAGGGTAGATAGGAAGGTCCGACGCACGGAGGTGCAGGGCTGTGCAGATGACCTCTGCGACCCGTCAAGTAGCCGGGGGGATTGAGAAGGCCGAAGTGGCTGAGAGGGCTGAGAAGGCTGAGGAACAACAGGCTACCGAACGTTTTGGAATTAAATGAATTTCAAGCTGCTTTATAAAGAAAATTTTAAGATGCACTCAGAAGCTTGACCCTCATAGCAGTCCAGAGACATTTTGTTCTTCGTGGGCTCCCTTCATGGTGATAGCTATCGAGTTTGACCTTGGAGCTTGGACACCGGCAACTTGGAAGATCAGATGCAGCATGCGATTGGCTCGGATGGACGTGTACCTGAGTTGCAACTTCGCACGGGCCAAAATCTCCAGGGTGCCAGAGGCGCTGACAGGCTAACAGCTTCGAGAAGGCCGGCTCGCTCTCCAAAGTTCAACTTCCAGTTGGCTTTAACCATGACGAATATGC
>KV748839.1:0-33287 GCA_001692915.1 Glonium stellatum | reverse complement strand
GGGGGGGGGCGCGCTCTTAGGAAGATATAAATCCCCTTCATGCCTTCGTTCGTTCATCCTTCGCTTTTACTCTGTCCAAAAGTCTTCGGCGCCTAATTGAGTCTGCCAAAGTTCTAACTCTTTCATTATTTTCCATGAAGCTTACCGCCGCTGGAACGGCCCTCTCGGCTCTGGCCATTCTCTCCGCAGCGGCACAACCACCTAACGTAACAAACACTGAAGGTGTAATATGCTGTCCTCTTCCACCTGGAAACAATCCCTGGATTCTTACTATCGACACCGTCGTATCAATCGTGTATAACACTGGTATGGCCGGGCTTCAGACAATTGCAATTGTGATCTCTGTAAAGCAGTATCGCGCATTGATGAGGGTCACGGCTGGTAAGAACGTCCTACACACCAAAAAGAAAATAAACTAACAATAAGCCTTAAAGTCAACCATGCACCACCAAGAATGTAGTGCGTCCAACCATCTTCTCTCATCCTTTCCTCGAGACGCCGATTGCTTTTCATATGAAAGAAAGAAAAGTCGGTCAATATGTTGCTTCGGAACTCCAGTGACCATATTGCTTCTCACGCGGTAGATTATGAATGGCTGTGCTTTCTCACACATCATTGTTCATTTGTTCATACCCGTTATAACTTGCTTATGGTTCAACTTGACGATGCTCTGATGGCCAATATACTCGCTTTTTGCCCCGCTTACTTTCTCGGTCAACCGTACTCTGCAAGTGCATGTCATGATGCTTCGATGTATCGTCCCAGATGGTTCAGGTGTAAGAGTTGTAGTATGGGTAGTGATGAGTTGTCTGAAGTTGGAGTGAGAATGGAGTTCGCGTGACACAAAATAAAGGACGGGTACCATACAGCATGCGCACCCGAAGAGCTTAAATTTAAGGCTGATGATCACCTACTTCACAACTTTCCGCCAGCCGCGGTATGAAAACAACGCACGACATAATAAAATAAATGAAAATACGTACATAGATACAACAATACTATACTAATGCCCCCTATCGTACCCTATTCATGAAGAGGAGTGTTTTTTGCGTGGGGGCTGACAGCATCAGTGCCGAGATTAAGCCGATCAACTTCACCTCGATCTGTTATAACTTGCTTCCACCTATGCTGCCTGACTTGGGGATAATAATTTTGTGCCTGAAGCTATTTTTACCGCTGAGGGTCTGGCTTTTGCTATGAGCCTGACTAACCTCTCTACTGACGGTTCATACCATCACTACCCACCAAATGCAGATCACGAATAATTCCTGATGGTTTACGATGCTTTCCTACGAAAATATGCTGAGTCTAGAGGTAGAGCAACTGGCCTAGGGCAACGAAGAGCCAGGGTATCCATTATTTGCAATCTTAGAACGGGAGGAAGAGAATAGGTGGATCGGACCAATGTCAGTACATTGGTGACCGATTTTTGATGCGTCCAGGGAAAAGAAGTATGGCCTGGAGAAACTAGGATAGAGCGGCTCCGGACTTTGTGAAAAGGTTGCTCGCGAAGCTCGATAGTCGGAGAGGCGGTAGCGCAAAGTCAGAACTTAACATTATAAACACGATTAATCGAGAGTGAGGGCTATGTAACCAATAGTTTGTATCCCACGCTTTATGAACAAAAGTGCCTTGAATTTTCATATACATCAATTAATCTATATCTCGTTGAAATCATACCATCCGTATCTATCCTAGTCCGGAGCTACCTGCCCATTAATATATCCCAGCGCGCCGCCCTTGAATCCGTTTACTCCTTAATCATTACATGATATATGCTCCTATACCTACCATTAATCAGCTCGAAGAACAATTCTTAAGCAAAAGTGCATCGATTAGCACTGCGTGGCATTGCGGTGCCCAGTAGCGATCATAGAGATTGTAAAAGTTTCCTGAGAGACACTGATACCAAACGGCAGATCCGCCTAGTGCTAAGCTTCCGTTACTGCATACAGAGAAGCCAGAGGTATAAATGGCACCAGCTTGTGGTGGGTTATCGAATTGGAACTGGTAGTTCGATGCGATATACCCGGTCCGCCCTTGGGTGTCCTTTAGAACGCCGTTGTTAAGTGTTAGTGTAAGGGTATCATTGCCAGCGCAGCCAACCAGTTGGGGAGAGGATGAAGGAGTGGCTTGCGGGAAAGCGTAGCGTTTGGCTTTTGTTGGGATGGTATGGTATGGAGCTTGTGGCTGTCCGTCGCTGATTTGAGAGACCGCCGACATAGTAGAAGTACGGAGTGTAGAGGCTGGTGCTTGGATTTGGCCATCGCTGATCTGGCTCACAGGTAGGATGGTGGCAGTGGTAGGAGCTTGGATTTGTCCATCGCTAATTTGTGATACGATTTGAACGGACATAGGGGCAGGAGTTGTTGCTACTTGAGGCTGACCATCGCTTATTTGTGACACAGGCTGTACCGAGACATAGCCGTGAGTCGTTGCAACTTGAGGCTGACCATCGCTTATTTGCGATATAGGTTGGACTGAGACGTAGGTATGAGTTGTTGCGACTTGAGGCTGTCCATCGCTAATTTGCGAGACGGGCTGAACGGATATCGATGCCAGAGTCGTTGCTACTTGGGGTTGTCCACTATTGACGATGTTAGTGCTTGGGATCTTTATGCGACCTCTATTTAATGCTTACTCCGATGTCTGCGATACAGGAGCCGCTGAATATGCGGTTGATGACACCACAGTCGTTGGGGTAATACCAGGAGCGGAAGTTGTTATTGGTATGATGGATTTTCTGAGTTTGTTTGTTAGTCCTAAGGAAGATATTATTTTGCGGGTTTTGCAACTTACATAGTTGTGGAGATGATATTACTGCTAGAAGTTATACTCACTACTGCGATTCCGAAAGAACCACTGTAGCTGGATGAGCATCCAGCTGGCGCTGAAGCTTTTGGTGGGATAGCCATTGAGACACCTTGTGGGAAGGGGGATCCTTTTGCGATGGCTGCAAGAGCTAGAAGCGCAGCGACGTACTGCATATTGAACTGCGAGGAATTCGGCAAGAAAAAGAGAAATGGAGGCAGAGACAATCTTCTGATGAGCGCTTTAAGGGATGATTAGAGTGTAGTTGATTGCTTTGGTTTGGGAGTTAATGAAATCAGGGACGTAGAAAAGAGCTCCTTATATATATAGTCAAGGGTTTAATAGAGGGAAGACGGACATAAAAGGCGTTTATTATTAGTCAACAACACGTGCCCTAGATTCAGGCCTCTAATATCTCTCATACAGCGCCTTCTTGGCCCAATGGGCCATTTGGGCTGGGCTGAGGTTGCCCTCGAGGAGGCGCTGGAGGTTGGGTTGCTTACGTTTGACCAGTGCGGGCGAGGGGCGTAAGTATCAACCAACCTCTTTGTGGTGGCTATTTAGTGGGGGGGCTGAGTTTAGAGAACTACTACAGTTTTACCAGCCGTTCAATTATTCTAATGAGTGGAATACCAGGCGCTATTCGTTGGTAGGCCATCCAGGTTGTTTTGGATTTGTCGGGTGTTGTTTGTTTTCCCAGCCTCCCCAGCCACATCTGTCTCAGCCACCCGGCCACCCGGCCACAACTTAGGGAATGGCGAGATCACCCAAGCGACAACGAAACCCCGATTTCAACAACTTTTGACGGGACTTCTATCTTTCTCGTATAGGAACTCAACTTTATCTTAGCTGTCATCGCCTTGGTACCAGCTCGGGCTGGTTGTCCAGTTGTATGCATTTCTTTCCTGCGGTGGACTTCTGCCGCACGACAACGGATCAGCGTTCTCCAGTATCCAGGCATACCATTCGTAGCAGGTCAAAATTCTTTTAAAAACTCGCACTTAGTGCTCGGTTGAGTAGTGCGAACAGCAGCTTTCTAGAGTCACGAAGCTAGCGAACGGATTGACAACTAACGAGACTCGTCTTCAAAAACAACGAATTTAAACGAGCTATTCGATGAGCAGATGGGGAACGGCACAGGCCTCACTCAGTGATTTATGGCCTTCATTGCTGGGAATCTCTAAATATGATGGATTTCTCTTTCGGAGTGGAGTTATACTAAAAAGCCCTTTCGAAAGGACCTAACCTCTCGATTTCTAGGTAATTCTTCAAGCAATCATTTGACTCGAAGCCTGGGCTATTCCCGCACATCTAGGCCAAGGTTCTCAAAATTATTGGCCTCCTCCATATTTCCCTTGGTGCTGTCTGATTCAAGAGCATTAATAACCTTCGTAATTTTTTCCTGAACCTCTCTGCAGGTTAGCCTCTTCTTTTCATCGCTACAAACCATGCCCCTAATACAGTCTTCGATCTCAAGGCCACATTCTCCTATAGCGGATGCGAAGGCTTTTGGAAATCGTCCAGATCTTAGCCCACGGAGCGCCTCATATCTTTCCATTTCTTTATTGGACAATTAGCGAGCTAAGATTCCGAGGATAGAGAAAACTTACTGGTGTCAAATCTATGCAATAGTTCAAAGGCAATAACGCCCATTGCAAATACATCCAATTTCTCACTAGAGATTCCTGAAGATACTGGAGGACGATAGAACTCGGTTCCCACAACCCTTGAAGTCACCTGTGGAGGAAGAGCATCTGATTGTGCAAGCGTTGTTACGAGACCAAAATCTCCGATTCGAGGGTTGACATACATAGACTCTTGCTGGTGGCAACCGCACTCTTTACAGGTCGAAATGTCGACGCAGCCAGACGGACGGAATGGGCTTCGATAGATAGACAAGAACACATTAGCAGGCTTCAAATCTCGATGTACCACCTCCTGGGCATGAAGGTACTGAACTCCTTTCAAGATTTTCTGAAGGATCTGCAGTGATATTTTGGGATGGAAGCAATGCCGCAGCTTAGCGATCTGTTCCCTGTCACAAGAAGATTTTACAGATCTGATTCAAAATTTATAGATTAGAACATGCCTTTATTGTCTACTAAAGACAAGTATATCGACACACCTTGGCGGGCCACGTACGACTTCCGAAGACAAGTATTCAGCTAGAGTAATTGGATGTAAAGACATTTGAATGTTGAGGGTCATGATAGGCTCGAAGGCACTGGGCGTTTGAGCGGGGATATGGACATCGCTATGAAAACATTAGCAGTTGGATAAGAAATCGTATTACGTATATTTTCTGCCTTTTTAGAACAAGCGCGCCACTATGAAGCATACCTCTGAGAGATGATCGTTTCGTTGTAGAAGGATGCCGAATGACTGGAAAAGGCATGGCTATCCCTTGGGATTGTCTCTACCTCATCATCATCATCATCATCATCGTCCCCAATACTCTGAAGGATGCTTTTCTTTGACCGAGAAGATGAGACCGTGGCGTGGCTTTGCCGACGGGCCTTGTTGCTAGCAGGCCGAAGGAAGATATCATCGGAAATTGAATTGTCCTCATCCGTGCTACCAGAGTCTGGATCTAAACCGCGGCCACTATGTTCAAATACGATATTCGTGTTGATATCTTCGTTGATACCACCGCCTGGAGTTGGGATCTGGTAATCGTCTGTGCTGTAAAGCGTGTATTTCGACGAGGTATTTTGTGACCCCGTAGGCGGTGCTCCTAGCAGCTTACGGTCGGGGACGAGGTTTGACAACATGCTTGTAGCTCCAGGTGAGTATTCCAACCAAGCATGGTGATACCGGACGATGTTACGATGATCAAGCCGGGCAAGCGTGCGTACCTCTTCGAGAAGACAGTCCAGTTCTTCTTTGCCCCTTTCTTGGATCCTTTTCATACGCGCAGGGCTGAGAGCAATCCTTTTGACCGCATACTGAAACCCATCAACCTTGTGCACTGCTCTAAAGACTTTACCGTATCCGCCTTTACCAATGAGACCTAGTTCATCAAAGTCGCGAGCATATCGGGTTGTGTGAAGAGCAGGGTGGTTTTCCATGAGTGATTGAAGGGCTGTGGGTAAAGCACCAAAAACCGTGTCTACATGGGGACCGGGAGTCGAAGGGCGAGATACACCAGGGGAAGCTAGCAGATTTCCAAAGTTGTTCAAAAGAGTATTACTACTAACGACGCTTGGCATCAGGTGTAGAGATCCGTCCAAGACATTTGCTCCGTTGTCGATAGTATGTTTCTGCGATAGTACTTTTAAGACTTTCTGAACAGCGACGCGTTTAGGGCGCATTTCAGCCGCTTCAAAACTTGAGTCAATGTTAAGATGTTCCGCAAATTGTTGCGCAATGGAGCGGTACTTTGCATTGGCGAGAAGCTGAACTTCTGGATCATCTTTGCTTTTCGAAAGTTGCTCTTCCGCATCTCTTAGGCATTTGTCCTCGAGAAGAGCATGTATTAGAAGGTCTTTATGGCGGTTGAGATCACTCGTAATTGGAGCTGGAGTTGTACGTGAAATATCCCCCTCAGCCTTATTTGGGTTGGCCGTTTTGACTTTATACAGGCCCTCGGATTCTTTGATAAAAGCATCATGAGTTTCACCTTCTTCGGAACCACTCTGATCTCCTGAGGAGGACGTGTTGTCATCAGGGGAGCGAAAAAAAGAAGTCATCTCAATAAAAAGAGCGTAAAAAAAGTGATTAAGGGAAAACAATTCGACTCGGAGAGACCACCATAGCTGCAGAGCGAAGCTTGCAGTAATAGCTTCAAGGAAGGTAATTCGATGCCTTGGATAGGGGAGCAAAGGAGTAAAACAAAACAAATGGTGTTTCGTGCTAGTTACGACGGCAAATCATGGTAGTGCTCAACGCACTATTGTTGCCTCGAATGACAAAAGGGCGTAAGGTGCAAGGTGTTTGACTTCGTCTTAGCCTTTCTTCAAGGTTCCACCTGCAGCAACCACAGGCCACGTGAGTCGCCTAACTATCGATAAAGTTATACCGGGGTATTATAGATCCGTGCCGGGAAACCTTGCACCTGGCACGCCTGGTCACTTCCAACTCGCGTGTTCACTGCGCGTTGGCACCACCCGCGAAAAGTAACAAATGATGCTGCAAGC
The DNA here is from genome assembly GCA_001692915.1 of Glonium stellatum. Classification (NCBI taxonomy): domain Eukaryota; kingdom Fungi; phylum Ascomycota; class Dothideomycetes; order Gloniales; family Gloniaceae; genus Glonium; species Glonium stellatum. The sequence continues at coordinate 26,340 of KV748839.1, read as the reverse complement.
TTCAGAGCTATTTAATGCCTTGAACATGAGGAAGTACCCCTTGAATCCTCGAGATATATTTCTAGAAGGAACTCTTTCCTCTACGTGACTGCCGCGACTCCGATATATTCTGACGCTATCCTGGCTCCCTGCTAAAATGCCTCGAAATCTACCGTGGCTTAACCAGAAAACCAAGCCTGCAGCTAAAGTAAACAGCACCCCAAAACCCGCGAAACGGCCTAGGGTCCAGACCTCTGGTCTGAATGAAGAGAGCCCCTTGAGTAGCGCATCAACCTCCCATAGCGAAAAGGGGAGAGTAGGTATGTATTCACCTAATCTAGCTTCCTATAAATGTGCTTTTAACCCAACTCAGATCGACTACCCTCATCTTCACCCATTCTAGTGCCGGATCTGTCTCCACCTTCTCCAGAGTAGGTTTGATGTCGCACTGGGGCTTTGAGGATTAACAACTAACCATGGGACAGATTCATGAAAGACGGCGTAGATGCCGATGATGCCTGGGTCATGGTGGAAGATGAATTTTTGGAAACAGCAAACTTATTTACGCAGCATCTGCATCACGCCGAATATCAGCGCTTAAAGCAACTCGTTAAGACCCAGAGTGAATCCGTTACAAGGAAAATTACGCGCCCAGTCGTATCAAATGCAAAAGTGGACAGAGAAACGGCAAAACGCATGGAGGCAGAAGCAAAATCAAGTGCTCAAAGGGAGCTGCTTCAGGTCATTGCCAATAGCGAAGAAGAGACGCCATGGATGCAAGATCCTCGTTTGGCCGGCTTGATGAACCATCCTCCGGTATCATCTACCTTGCTAGCAAGCAGAACAGGTGTGAAGTCGAATACTAGGGCTGCAGCAGGTTTTGCAAAAGCACATCCGTCTCCACCACCCCGCATATCACACGAGAAATATATGCCGACTTCGAGTAAATTACAACTTTCTGGATTGGCCGGCTTGGCACGGGAAATTGAACGGCCTGACGCATCTGACAATGATAGCGAGGACCTTAACAATTCTTCGCACTTCCGAGCTCCTCTCAAAAAACCAAGGAACATGGATCGCCCGCAGGTACAATCATTCGAAAGCATAAGTACTCCTCAGCATAAACCACACCGTGATCGGTCGCCTAGTCCGACATCAACATCTAAAAGAATTACCGCTCCACGTATTCCCTCAGCAAAAGCCCCGTCTTCTCTCCTGACCCCCAAACCTAGGAGTGGGCCTAGTCGGACCTCTGCAATGGACTTATTAGATGAATTCGATTTTCCTAGCCGTAAAACCTCATCATCGGGATGTGAGGACAGAGCAGCAAAGCAAAAAGCTGAGAGTGCGAAAAAAGAGCCGGAGCAGAAGCGAAAATCAGTCTTACTTGAAGAGATACCCACATTTTTGGTTTGAGTTGGGTTCATTATTGGGTAGATTTGGACTGTAAAGTAAAAGCTAATACAAATTTCCCAGTTCATGGGATCTACCAAGCCAGAAAGTAGGTGACTCAGGCTTCTACCCACCTATATTACCACGAGTACGCAGCAAATCTTGGGCTCTCACAACTCCTCACAGATTGGTATTCTTAAAAGGTCCATACTCATTCCTATTGGATGCTGTTTCAACTTCATCGAATTGCTACTAGCGTCAGAGACGAACTAATACAAGTGCTTTCGTAGAAACTTAGCTCCTAGGCCTATAAGTCACATATCTGATCATAGACAGATCAAAGTTCTCATTCATGATCCTATATCAAGATAATTCTAGGCGTTTGAACATTTACATTAAATCATGACATGTCCTAGAAGACCGCACGAATGTCAGAATTGGCTAAAAAATCTTGTTGAAATACTTGTCGGCCCAGTTCCTGGGAGATGGCGATGTCAGCGCCCCAATCCTAGATCAAAGGTTGGAGAAGTAACTCACTTGTCGGGCTTTGGCATAAAGTTCTTCGTGTACTCCTCAATCTCCTCGAGATCTTGGTACAAATCCACTTCCATCGGAGACTTGAACTTTGTCTTCTTGACAATCTTCCACCCGAGATAGAGAACTGGAAACACGAAGATCATCATGTACCTGCACCAAATCATTAACGGAGGCCTCCAGAATAAACCGTCAAAGACTTACGAGAACAAGAAGGTCGGTACATCCCAATTACCCTTCAAAAATACGGTATATCCGCCCACAAAGGTCATAACGAAACACCCCGTCAGTCCGTACCACGCGGCATACGGCTGCCAAAAGCCCTTATACGGCAGCGTGTTACGGTCAAGGCCCTGGGCATCACAGGCCTTCTTGAACCGGATGAAAGTGAAGCACATGACGCTGAAATTGATAAGCTGCGACGCAGTCACCAGGTTCACGAACCACTGCAGGACAACGGCGGCATTCTGGGACACCTGCAAGAAAGAGAGCAGGGCCAGACCCAGCACGACCAGGACACAGTATATGGGGACGCCCTGGCGGGTGCAGCGGGTCAAGAAGCGCGGCGCCTTGCCTTCGAGTGCAAGGCCGAACAGCGAGCGCGACGCGCAGTAGACGTAGCTGTTCCCGGCCGAAAAGGCCGACGCGAGCACCATGGCGTTGACGATGTCCGGCAGCACGTGGATCCCAAGCCGGTTCATCGCCACGACGTACGGCGACGCCGCCGCGCCGGGCTTGCTGCTCGCGAACGCGGCCTTCAGCTCCGCGTCGTTGTACGGCACGTTGATGCCGACGCAGAGCGAGCCGAGCACGAAAAACGCCGTCAGTCGGTAGAAGACGGAGTTGTACGCTTTCGGCATTACCACGCGCGGGTTCTCGGCTTCGCCGGCTGCCATGGAGACATAGTCGGGTCCTGCGATTGTGAAGGAGGCTTGAATCAGGCATTGCAGGAAGCCGAGGAAACGGCCGAGGTTGCCCGAGTAGTAAAGCTCAGCGAACGCGCCAGGGTTTTTCCAGTAGCGGAAGCCGAAACGGTCGTGGAGGGGATTGCCGCCGAGCATCGTGATGAAGGTGTAGATGATTAGGCCGATGATGAGAAGCACTTTGCCGAGAGCTGCCCAGAATTCGGATTCGCCGTACCACTCCACCGCTAGTAGATTGATTGCACTACGGTTATGTTAGGGGTCTATACATTTATAAGACCAGGAGGCTTTTCCACAACTCACGCGTAGAGCACGATGACAATCGCAATTATTCCACCGGCGGGGACGGCGTCGCTCCAGTAGTGTATAATCACGTTACACGCCACGATCTCAAAAGGCACTAACATAGCTTCGAAAATAAAAAAGTTCCAGCCTGCAGCAACGCCGAATGCATCATCTACGTATCGTCCGGCGAAACGAATGAAAGGCGAGGAGATTGGAAGATAGCTAACCATCTCTGCCATACCTGAACAAAGAGTACATTTCATCAGCACAAAAACCATAGGGTTCGGGAATCGCTCTGGGCTGCATTGGGCGTGATAGATGCTCAAACATCAAATGTGCTTTGGGCGAGTAGTATGCATTGCTTTGGGGTAGAAGTGTGTTTAGGAGAGGATTGAAGCCTACATAGCGTGACTGCCAAGATGAAAGAGCACCTATTTGCACCATGTTATAAGAAGGTATTCATTTACAGATCGGCTCTGTTCCAAAGCCAAGGTCGACTATATCTCATCGCAGTGTTCTTTAAGTCGCAACTCTTCTTCGGTTGTGACAATTGCCTCAACTGTATTTAAAAACGTGGAGTAGTACGCACCAGATCGTGAATGCCATAAAGAGACTAGCAGGGCCACCATTGAGCAAGCCGCGACCGATTTGCACGTAGAGCGCCGTACCAATCGTCCCGCCGATACCAATCAACTGAATATGCCTTGGTTTAAGTTTCCGGTGGGTTGAGTCGTACACTACCTTCACAGACCCAGACGCACGGCGTGCCATGTAATCGTATGCATTCTTTTCTTCGTCGGCGGTCTTTTCGTCAGACTGCAGGCCTGTGTTTGATACATAGTCGACGCCGGTAGAAGCCATGTCTTGGGAAATTCACTTGAAGGTAGATCCCCTCTCACGCGTTCAAGGAAGAGATTTGAGAAGTAAAGGAAAAAACCCAACGACAAAGTCCATAAGCTTAGGCTTAAAACTTAGATTTCACAGCGATAAATAGCCAGGTCCAAGGTCGAGAGTAAGATAGAAGGAGATAGCCAGGAATGCAATGTGAGCAATGGGAGAAGCGCAAGAGATATGCAAAGGTCTGCTAGTGCTGCAGCTGCAGGGACGAGATCTGGCCGCTGTCACCAAAGAGATTAGTACCTAGACGGGGAGTGACTAGCATACCCACCGCCGATAGCCATTCACCTGCAGTCGCAAATCACGACGTCGCCCTGCAGAAGTCCAGGCCGTTGGGCACGGAGAGAGCCATCGCTTCCAGAGCACCGGCCGCACCACGGTCAATTGACTGCGGGATATACGAAATCGATCGACCCGGCTTCTGCAATCAAATTACCTACCTCAAACCGACTAGGGCGAGTGCAATTTAGCAATTTAGCAAAGGGCAATGTCGTGTGCCAGGCGCAGACCGAGGATACGAGAACGATGACGATCAAAGGTCTGTCAAAGGTCTGTGGGGCTGTGGTCCTGTGGTGGGCGGGCCTGCAGGTCCCCTCCTTACCGAAAGCCACCTAGGTGTTTCCGCCGACGAAAACGGATTCGCGTCGAAGCCTGCGAGATCCCTCAGTCTCATCCGCAGCCCTTGAACGCTCACAGCACCCATTCCGTCAATCACCTCGTCGCCAATATCGCCGTTTTGTAAAGTCCATTCAACGCAGTTTTTCGGCCTCTCCGAGTTCCGCCAGGACCCAAGCAGAGCTGGGTAAAGCGTCCGGTCCTTTCTTTTAGGACTGTCTTAGCCGCAAGGAAAACACTACCTACCTACCTGCCTACCTACCTGCCTACCTACCTACCACCCAGGTATGCTACTTGGCAAAATCTGGGCTGACGAGTGGTGCGTTTTTGGACTCCCTTGTGCCGCAGCTTGTATCAACTTCCTGCTAATCCCGTACCCAAAGACTAAGGGCCTGCTGTACCTCGTTCGCGCGAAGTTCCCTGCATCCTTGATAACGCCGTCCCACACGCCGTGCGCTTGGGACCCGATACCTTTCGTAGACCCCATAGCTGTATTTGGAGGTAAAACCCTTGTTTTCTCGTCGTAATGGTACCCCCGTCACGGAAAATGATTCAACTATGCCAAGACTAAAGTTTGCGGGTCTACGCTAGCAGCCAACTCGTCCGACAACCAGCTTTCGTCAGCCTACCACCGACCCATGTCAAAGCAAAATTTGTGAGAGTTGGCCCAGGAAACTTTTTCCTGGGAGCCTCAAGCCCCCAGATGCGTGATGTGCTGCCCACGAGCCGTTACCAGCCCGGCAAATGGACTAAGACCCCAAATCTGGAGCCCCAGATACCATACCGCCGGCGAGAACCCAAAGATATATGTGGCTTAATGGTTCCGCACCTATATGGCATTGCCGATATCTATCAGTATATCGGGTGAAATAATAAAGGCAGATGCCACGCCGATAACTAACACGCTCCCGTCCAGGGCTTAGTCCGATAGAACAATGCCGAGATGGCAAGCGCTAAGGGCACTTCGCTTCATTCGCAGAGACACTTGTCGCATTAAAAAGCCATCGTGAATTATACTGGATGAATGAAACTGCTCTAGAAAGGTGCGAGGACTACTCACAGCCGTCTCAGCATAGACGAGATACAGTAGTCAGCGAACCTTTCAAGACTAACCCTGCACAAATCACTCTCTCGGCACATTTACATACTAGTAACCGCAGTCCAGAGTATGTCCCGCTTAAACACCACGCTGCGTATCTCGTGTATGTAGGGTCAATACTACCCTACCCGCTCGGCAGCAGCGTAGCGATCCGATAATGACTTCCCAAAACTACCTATCTTATATCTTCGTATCTTATCCGCCAAGTCTGGTTGAGGGAGCCAGGTAAATCTACCACGAACCAAGAAATTTCGGGGACCAGCGACCCTTGCAATACTTCTCTCGGATTCTTTTGTTTCAATTTTTGCTCTAAGCCACCCCAAACTTCTCCGAAATCTTTGAATACACGCACTCTAAAGTCTTCATGCTTAGGCGAGAATGAAATCTTGGTTTTGCGAATGAGATTTCCGTTCCGTATTCTTAGATACTCTCTTCCCCAAAAATAAGTCCCAGAGAAATTTCTGAAAGCCCCTCTAAGCCTGTCATAAACATATACTCGCGAACACAAATGAGAATACAAAATCATCCAATTAGTACATTAGACCTCTATACTCGTGAACACCTGTAGAAAACTAACGAAGCCAGCTGAAGGGCCACAAGTACTAAGAAAACGCCAAACGGTATATCCGGCAAAGGAAATCCTGGAAGCAAATTTGGAAGCACTACAAAATTCATAACCACGTATATTCAAGGAGTTGAGGGCAAATAATATTGCTCTCTTCCGACGAACGACCTCAGAACTCCAAGGAAAGAAGCCGTCAAGTGACCTAAAAAGATGTTATTAATCCCTCGTCTGATGGCCTCAGATAAGGCCTAGGGCTTACCTGTCTTGGTCTATCGGTCATGCAAATGCAAGCCTGTTTACGGTTTCGATGCCCTCGCCGAGAATGGTCTAAGAGCTTATCTTTGCGGTAGAAGCGCCTCTGACAACCTGGAACTATACACACAAACTTTCGCTCCTCGCTATGAACCCGCATATGGCGTTCTCTGTCAGTGTGACGGTTGAAAGAGCGACCACAAGATAGTTTAGAGCATTGAAATCGAGCTTGCTGTGAAGGTGTAGAAGGTCCAGATTTAGGAGCGATAATGCGATGTTGGGCTGTTGATGAACCCGTAGCTGAGCCCAGTATTAGTGGAGTCACAAGAAAATCGTCAAAGTTCTCTTCATTGGTGCTCCGGTCGGGGCCAGCGCATATTCGTTGCGGTTCAAGCGTCTCCAACTGTGAATATGTTGGTGCCGTTAGGCTAGGACGCCCTTGGTCAGTGAGATCGATATTATCAAGTAAACTATAATCACTAAAGCTGCCGGTTAGGTCAGTGTGATGATATAATTGTAAGGGACAAAAACCTAGACTGAAGATTCTCTGGTGCTGAAGTCATGTCAGCGAATTGGATCTCCTCAGGTTCAATATATGGGCCGCTGATATTTCCCATGACTGGCAGATCGGTTATACTGCTGTGTAAGTTAGTACAGGCTAGAGATTTTGATAGTGTTAGCTAGGTAATAGTTGCCTCGTAACACTTGTGCACGGTAGTCCTGAAAACAGGCCACCAATGCTTTCGGGTGAGCTAAATTCTAGATCTGTTCCAGGTAATGAGAAAGCATCTCGTGAAGACAGGTTCCCAGGTACGTAAACGTTATCGTTGAAATTATAATAGAATGAAAAATAGCGATTGCTATGGATGAAAGCCTTGTCAGTGTATGTTGTCCCGTTCAGAATCCTGGAAACGGCGCCGAAATCAATTCCTTGGCTTCTACAGCGTTCATTTTGAGTTGAGCGTTGCAGATATGATTCAAGGTAGTCATTTGGTTTATGAAATGCAACATCCCTAATCCCGCGTTAGCCTCCGATATTAAACTAGTAGCCGTCGCCAAAGACCGGAGGCGGCCGGAACCATATTCATACCGTTCGCCAACAATGTAACCCCCTGTCGTAGCACCAATGTTATTGGTAGCAAGAATTCTAGAAGGAGCGGATCGGTGTTCAAGTTGGAGAATCTCTCTAGGGTATAGCAGACAGGTTGTATCGTTGTACTTGTTTTCAAGAAATTTCCAATCTGATGGACTACTATCTATATAGTCAGCGATTGGTCCCGGTCCGTAGCCTGACTGTAAAAACTCGGAAGACATTGTGCAGGTGTTGTATTTTGGTGGGGCTTACAATCATAATTCAATCAGTGTCGGCTTAAAGGCTTTATATATGTAGGGGTAGGAGGGAGTGATTGACCACGTTCATTTTAGCAAAATCCGAAGGTGCCAGTACAATTTATATAAACGCTTCAGAGTCACGATGCGACTCTTTCACTGACACCTAAGAGAGGAGTTGTTTGCAGCGGGATATCCTCTCAGACGAGGGGCATCGTGGGGCTGTCACTAGTGCAAACCAACCACGTCCGTGAGTACGACGCCCTTTCGATTTGTGGAAGAAGTGGCGACCAGTAGTCTTGTCTCTTTAGTTGAGTACTATTAGAGGGCTAGAGAGGGCTAAGTCTCGAGGCAGATTATCAGGCGAGGCGGCATTTGCGGGGTGGCAGAGTAAGCTGCTATGAGGCGAAGTGCATATAGAGAACACTAAAGTAGGTAGGTAAAGCACCAGTCAAAGCACGTATAGCCCGCCCTTTCCCTCTTTCTGCCAGCGAAGCTCGTTTGTTTGACTTCGGCCGGCACAAAGCTAACCCCCACACAATAATCAGAAGGCTAATACGGGTCCTGTCCGTTAAAAACTATCCCCAAACATCTTCCAGAGTCCTTCAGCCCCCCCCGGGCAGACCTAATACGTGTAACTAAGCCCTCCAGACCCTCATTGACGTGTCATTTCCTATTTAGCTGCTTATGGAGAATTGACAGCACTGCAACAAGAATCCCGACAAGAAGTTAGCAGGTTTGGTAAAAATAAGTTAGCTAAGGCGCTTTTCAAGACTCGGAATTACAGTGCAGAAGAATCTGCATTTGTCAAATGCACGTCTACAGCTACCCAGATACCAGTCCGGTGCTCCGCCGCCCTTTTTCGCCGGGGCAAAGAACACGCTGTCTATGATGACACCGCTAATTGCTGCGAATCAAATCTGCAAGCCAGATGCAATGTTATAGCATTTCGCGTCCTCGCCACCGCCATTTCGACCAGCCCTCGCATTGAAGGGCAAAGGATCTATAGGAAAACGTACGCTCGAGCCCTCCGCCCCTGGATGTAATTCGCCGATACACCAATGACACAGAAACATTCTCCCACGCCACTCACCATACTCAGAAACGTGCCAAAGTACGCAGCCAATGCCATCAAGGATGATTTGTAGGAAGTAGGCGAAAGCAAGGAACGGTAGCTAACAAGCCGCACCGACCTTGCGGAGCATCAGATTGCTAGATATCTCGAAGATGGAGTAGACGGTGGAGAACACGCAGGCAGTTCTCGAGTAATGTGCTTCAGCGTTAGAACATAAATGTATGCTTATTCCAGAATACACGAGCATTTTTAAGCTATACGTATCCTTGCTAGCCAGTATTCAGCTGACATTTTTGAATGAAGAGGATACAGTCAAGCCTCTCAGGCCTATTACGGGGCTTGGTCCTAGAGCAGGTAGCGCTCCGTAGCCGAAATCGGTTAACTTAAATCAGTATCTCGCTCAACCAATAGCATACAAAGCTCGCTATATCTGTCCGAGGAGAAGTTGGAGTATATCGCGAAACTATAGTCTTGTTAAAGGCCTGGAAATGGGTTAGATAGGCGGGATAATGTTTGCGTCTTGCTAAGGTAGCCGCCAAACCCAGATTTTCAAAGGAATAAAATCTAAAGATTACATCATACCTAGAAAAATCATAAGGAAAATCATAAGAAAAGACACAGCCTTATTTGGTGTGGCTGAAACCCCACGGAGGTCTGAAAACTGGAAAGAGAAACGAAGGGAAGCTAAACGCCGCAAATAACATATTCCCTGCAATACCTGCTAACACACATTCCCTAAGGCCCGAATTGATACCATTTTTCTTTTAGGATAGCCAAAAGTCAACAATACGACCCAATGTCTACTAGCGGCACAGGTACACGCAGTCTTTTTTGGACGATGTCCATGGCGAGTGTGATCCAACAATTTGTCCTTGCGATAGAACAGCTTTCCGCATGCAGGCTTCGGGCATGCGTATGTTCGCTCTGTCACACTGTGCTTCCGGACATGGCGGTCTCGGTCACCGCGTCGACCAAACGACCGATCAGCGCATGATGGATGAGGACAGCAGAATCGATGGGTTCTTCTAGCCAACGAAACGGCATTGGCATCTGAAATCGCAGGCATTGTGGGAGAGTTGGAATGATTGGAAAACTGCGAGCCAATTATGTCCTCCGGTGTTCTCTGATTGGGCGCTGGATTCCATCTGTCCTCAGCGATTTTTGTGTATGCACCAATTTCATTATTGCACGGTAGCGCTGGAGCGGACCGGCTACCCAAAGTACTACCTGTGAATAGTATCTGAGCAGAACTCGGGTCTCCGTCATTCTGACTAGTATCAAAAGTCTGAAATTTATTGGACCTAGCATATGATTAACTCAAAAATAGAACACCGCAGATAAAGATACACACCCAAAATAAGGCTGGGGTAGGAATTCTGGTTCTGGAACCAAGCCATAGTCGTTGGCGTCGATGCCATTCAGCTGGCGTCCAGTCTGCACTGGAACATGCTGTGATGGCGCTGAGACGAGTTAGTTTACTATAAACCATTTAGTGAGTGGAAAGTTTGCAGTTACCTTTGGGGGAAGTCGCCCAAGAGCGAAGAAAGTCCCATGTTTACTAATGATAATAGGTTGCTGTTGCTTTGGGCCTTGTCAATGCTCAACATATTGTCTGGCATCATCCGGGCGGATACGCCTATCGAGTCTATATCGGAGTTTCCTTGGAAAACGGGACCAAGTTTTGTTGGTCTCAAACTTTCGAATTGTACATTGTTACTTCCTAAATGATCGGATGGATCGATGCTTGAGCTAATACCTGAACTAATGTCTCGAGACACCAGAGGCTTGAATGACTGGAATGAGGTAATTGAGCTCCTTGTTGCGGTTTCAGGCAAATCATAGCTACTGCAGGCGAGGTAAGAGTATGGGATGTTCGGGGCAAGGATTCGGTTGGCTAATGCTGCGCTCCCATCTCGAGATAGAGAGCTCCATAGTGAGGCGCTGTGGGGAAAAGAGGCTAATTGGTAAGATAGTATATCATAGCTCTAGTTTTTATTACCTGTTAAAGTTATCAGGGTCTGGTGTAGCCGCATTGCTGCGAGCGCATGTAGTAGCTATATAGTATTCGAAGTCGTGCGGGATAGTTTTGTTGAGGTGATTATCTGGGAGAGAAGAATTTACAAGCGCCTGCTGGGCCGGAAGCTATATGTGAGTACGATTTCGAGTTGGAAGCTTTGAAGGTGAGGGTTAAATTTAAAATCCACTCACTCGTGCTAATGGTTCAGTTACATACGTATTGATGAACGAACCATCAGCACGAGACTTGCTCGAGCGGATCTATCATAAGTAGCTTACACCGAAGCTCTGGTCATTTGCAATGGGTCAGTGGCTGGGCCGGAGTCTATAGCGTGGGGAAGGCGGAGGCTGACTGTAATATGGCCCAAGTTTCTCGTAGGGCTGTAAGCGAGCTGTTCGGTTTCGAGTCACGAATTCAATTCTTCAATCGACTCGACCACACATCTTCAGTTGCCCAATTATAATGGCGGACAAAGATGAAGACACCCCTCAGCTCTCCGGCGTAAATGCTGGAGACATTGATCTTAGCGATGAAACACAAGACTTCCGCTTCCTTAGCAATCTCTCGTAATGGCTCGTTCGTGCTGCTGTTTAATCTCTCCCACTGATGTCTTTAGATTTAGCGGTACAGACCTACCTAAGATCCCCAAGCGTGGGGAAAAGGATTTTGAGCCCCATGCCACCTCTCTCCAATCCTCTACCCTCGCAGCCTCACGGGCTGCTATGCATTCGGCACTCTCTATCCCCCGCATTCATCCACCCAAGACCCACATCATGGCTACCTACGACCCCGACACAAACATGGCATACGTAGATAAGATTAAGAGCCAGCATTTTCAAACCATTGGAAAGTTCTTTCAGGGCAAGGAGTGGCTGTTACCTGAAGAGGCCCTCTTTATGCTCGAGAGGGGTAGTTTGGATGTCCGATGGCCTGTACTCAGGACAGCTGACGAAGATGAGAACGATAGTAATAGCTTGGGTGTACCCATGAGTCTGCAGGGAGCTTATGCTGCCTTTATTGGTATGGAATGTGGCGTGGGTGGGAAGCTGACTTTGGAGATGTATAATGTCTACGCAGGCTTAAAAAGGGCGGGATACGTTGTCCTCCGATCAGGCAGCTGGAATAACGAAAGAGGTGCTCTTGATTTCACAAATTTAGCAAAATTGGACGCTAGAGAAGCCACGAATAAATTTTGGAATTTTAGGATATTCGCGGAGATATGGGAAATGCTGCTTACTAGAAAATCGGATGGAGGCGCTGAGCGGCTTGCTCTTGGGCCGCTAATAACACCTGGTTTATATCGAACCTATGGTAATATGGCTTTGACTGCGTTTCTGCACGGTACAAATCTGACCTATTACAGACGATATATATCGGCTTCTCCAAATTATCCCTAACCATAACCGAAGATCCCCTCCAACCTTTTCTTTGCCCGCCGACTCCTCGAATCCCTTCCATGTCACTTATCACATTTACAAGCCCACCGGCAAGTTCAGAAAGTCTGCTCCAGGGCCTCCAGACTATAGGGTCGCTGTCGTAAATGCCCGGGAAACTTCTGTACCGACGATGGCTCAATTGAGTGATCTGCTTGCAACAACACCGTATGACCCACCAAGCGCAAGTAGCCAGCTGTATCAGAGACTCAAGCATGGATCTCGCAATATCATTTTAGCGATAGTAGATCAGGGTATCCCCAGCTATATACGAGTTGCGGATGCCTCTTTCAGTGACGAGAAACTGTACGAGAGACAGGCGAGGGGTTCGCGTGGGAAGCGCGGTGGATTTGGAAGGGGTAGGGGAAGAGGAAGGGGAAGAGGTCGATGAGCATTTGTTAAGTTTGAGGAAAGGCCTTGCAACCCACCGTTGGGTGGTGACCCTCTAGTCTCCAGACTTGAAGGATGAAATTCTCCACCAAGTGTGGTGTGAGATCGCTATGATTCATTAGGCCCCCGTCGAGGCGTCCCGCATATAATTTATGGGAAATGGGAGAAAGAGGGGGGGTCAGAGGTCATATATTCGTACAGTTCTTGTACCTTGGCTCGAAAGATGGTATATGAGCCTGAGTAGTGTGCAATATCTCAATATTCACAATGAATCCAGCAACGAGAACGGGCTTCATGTCAGGTAGGTAGTGTCTGGTCATGAACGTGCCAAGCGTATCTCAAAGCTTCGGGTCACTGAATCATATTTTAGCACTGATATACAGAGTTTAATATAAATTTATATTAAAATGCATTGAAAAATGCGAATGCTTCGTCCACATTTCCAAATGTTCCGTCAAGGGAAGTTTAATGCAGTCTTGGCAAAAGCCTGACAGCAACCTCGGCATGTTTCCCCATCAAAAGGCCCCAATCCAATCCCCGCAACTGCCATGATGGAGCTTCCTCGTCTCACTGAAGGTTCCCTTCAGTTTATATGTTGTCCGTCGGGGGGCATTGCACAGTTATATACTCACCAAAAAACAGCTCTATCTCCGTTCACTCCTTAAAATAAATATGACCTCGGCTCCGAAGCAACGACTCCAAGCATTGAGTGAGCAACTCTCCAAACCGCTGGATGATCCTGGGACTTTCGAGAATATCCCAAAGATTCGAAGGATAGCAGGTGACTCGGCAAACCAGTGAGTCGGAACACATACGTTCTACCTTAATCTTGTCAGCTAACGCGAAATAAGGAGGGTAAAGGGCAAGGTCGTCATTGTCACCGGTAAGCAGCTATTATCATACCCCGTATCGTTTCCCAAGCTAATGTCTGTTCTACCTCCAGGAACAAACTCTCTGATCGGTATCGGACGAGCGAGCGCACATCAGTTCGCCCACAATGGCGCAAAAGCCATTTTCCTCTGTGACTACAACGATCAATATCTTGATGTGCACAAACGGGAACTAAACTCATTATACCCGGAGGTTGATGTGCAAATCAGGAAGTTCGACGCCGCGGATGAGGGGTCAGTCAAGAGTGTTGTTCAGGAAGCATTGGATAAATACGGCCGGTTAGACATAATGTTTGCGAATGCAGGGATATCGAGCATGAAGCTATTTTACGATGCTTCTGGAGAGGAGTTTATGAACATGATGAGAACGAATACGTTAAGGTAAAGTGAACCTTTAGGGTCTATAGGATAATGGAATGTTAACATTAAAATCGTAGTGTCTTCCTCGCGGCGAAGTACGCCGCAAAAGCCATGATGAAAACAAGCAAAGACAAGCCATACCCCGCAGGGTCTATCATTGCTACGGCATCAGTGGCTGGCTTGCGTTCCAATGCGGGCCCTACTGACTATAGCGCTAGCAAGGCCGCAGTAATTTCCATTATGCAGACAGCAGCCTACCAGCTTGCTGGTACTGGAATTAGATGTAACGCTCTATGTCCTGGAGTGATTGAGACTGGAATGACCAAGGGCATGTACGATATGGCAAGAGAAAGAGGTACGGAAAAGAAGATTGGTCAGCTTAATCCCCTCAAGCGGGGGGCCGTAGCAGACGAGGTCGCAAGAGTGGCATTATTCTTAGGCAGTGACGAGGCAAGCTACGTCAATGGGCAGGCATGGGCAGTTTGCGGCGGATTGAGCGCTGGCCATCCTTTCGTGCCGGGGAAGTTGGCATAGAGTAAATTAAACTTATCTCGAAAAAGAAAAACCAGCAAATCCGCTGTTACAATTAAAGCACCTCGATGGCTACCAGATCCTACATTGTGACATCGATCTTTCTTTTCTTCGTAGCAGTTACTTCGGGGCTATTCCTCGAAGCATTCGCGCTGGTAGCCTTCAGAACTGGAGACTCTTCTCTGGTACGCAGACGTCCCGGGACCGCGCTTTGCCCCATAATTACAGGGAAGGGCGTGAGAACGTTTGTGATATCGCCCCACCAGTTGGGGAAATCACGGTACCAGTCCGCTGTTATTCTCAAACCCTCCTCGAATGTTATCTTCTGCTCCCAACCAAGCTGACGTAACTTAGTGCCGTCTACAGCATAGCGGCGGTCGTTGAACGGTCGGTCCTTTGTGTGTTCAATCCAGTCGCCGGCCTCAGTTTGAGGGATGTCGAAGACTGCGAGCAGCTTCATGCACAGTTCGAGGTTAGTCACCTCATCTACAGATCCAATGTTGTAGACCTGTCCGAAATGGCCTCGGTGGAATATAGTATCAAATGCATCAGCCGCGTCCCCAGCATAAATATATCTCCTCGAGTGCTGGCCATCTCCATGGATGATCAGACGTCTTCGCCTCTGTAAAAGGTTGACGAACTTAGGAATAACCTCTGGTACGGATCATCAGTTATTATTCCAAGAGCCGAGCTCCTTAATTACTCACTCTCCGGGAACTGATGAGGCCCATAAACGTTGTTTGACCTCACTATGATTACAGGAAGATTATAGCTTCGAGAGTAAGCTGTTACCAGCATCTCGGCGGCGGCTTTGGTTGCCGCATATGGATTCGTTGGCGCGAGAGCGCTATGTTCAAGCAGATCATCCGCATCTTTGTCCACCTCACCGTACACCTCGTCTGTAGAGATATGAATAAACCGGCGGATCCCAGCTTCTTTCGCTGATTCTAAGAGCACGTGTGTTCCATAGACGTTATTTTTCGTAAAGTTATACGAATTCCCGAAGCTTAGATCGACGTGAGACTGTGCAGCAAAATGGAAGATCGTATCAATCTTGTGCAACTTTAAACACCGTCTGACATCTGTTGGATTTGTCACATCGCCGTGGAAGAACCGAAAGTTGTTTCGGCTATCGAGCATGCGCGTGTTGTTGAGTGACGAGCAATAATCCAATTTATCGAAGGAAATGATATTATACTCGGTCGAGTAGGTAAGTACCAAGTGTCGAACTAGCCAAGATGCTCTTGCTCATTGTCAGTAGATGTGTTGAATGAGTCTCAATTACTCACATGAAGCCTGCCCCGCCAGTTATCAAAATATTTTTGGCATCTACCAATGCTTCAAACTTTGTGGTTCCCTTGAGAAGCGGCGCATTCTCCCACTGACCATTATCACTGAAGAATCGAGATTCCAGACTTGTGGGTGCTTGAAGATAGTTAGCCAAATATTTCGAACACTCCCGAAAGACACATACCGGGCGAACCATCCCATCCATGAATTTCAACCATCCTGAGGGACTCAACTCGAAATTACTGGGCAATATTCTTCGTTCTTTCACCAAATACCCATCATTCGATTTCCGATGATGGATAAGACCCTCTTTATGATTCTCAGCACCAGTGCTGCGCAGCTCCCTAGTTTATGATATACTACAGCTTATAGGGCTGTATCCCTTTCTTCCTGTAACCTCTCAGATCCAGCACTTATGCGAGATATTGCGGAGCGGAAAAGCCACTTTGAATATTAGACCAGCCAGGAATGCTCAAAATTAAAAGCGAAATTAAGGGGGGTTACAACTACTCGCAACACCTTGCCGGGAATTACATGCCAGAGTATTTGCTATGAAAGCACTCCAACGTGACTATTGGCGTCCAGTCTCGAGTTTTCGTTTTTTGGGCCGTCCTCACGTGCTGATGCACTTCAGAGATGCACTTATTGATCTGCTGGAATGGAAACCAGCAAATCCTGACCTAGCCCTTCTTTACAACATCTTTTTCTCATCCCCGAAAATCTCTACAGATACCTTCTCCGCACATATGTGTGCTCGAAAATGGCGGACGAAGAAAACGCTTTCTCTAAGGAAGGGTCTACAACAGTCCCCAAAAGCGTCATTAGTCGTCGTCTTGTCATCGCAGCTACCCTCAACATTATCGCAACAATCTTGATTGTCGGGATCCCCTAGAACTCAATATGAGAACTTTATCATTTTTCTGTTACGCTATAGCTAACAACGCGACACAGGTCTTCACAAATAAGCAGCTTTTCAAGAAAGAGTCCTTCCGCTATGCGCAAGTGACGTTTGCTGCGTTTCATTTCGCCGTCACGAGTCTCACATTATGGATTGCTTCGAGACCTTTTGTGGCCATATTCCAAGCAAAAATCGCACCTACCATATCAATTTTACCACTGTCAACCGCAATGTGCTTAAATGTTATCCTACCGAACCTTTCACTGCAGTATTCTTCGGTCACTTTCTATCAAATCGCCCGAGTACTCCTTACGCCTTGCGTTGCGGCTCTGAATTTTATCATCTCGAAGACGTTCATTCCACAACGGGCTGCTTTGACACTCATCCCAGTGTGCGTGGGTGTTGGGATGGTATCTTATTTTGACGCTTTGCCTGACCCCGGAAACCCCAGCAAAGGAACGTCGATATATGGAGTTGCGTTCTCCTTCGGCGGAGTCCTATGCAGTGCTCTTTACACCGTCTGGGTCGCATCGTATCACAAGAAGCTCCAGATGAGTAGCATGCAATTGCTTCTCAATCAAGCTCCGACAAGTGTCTTACTCCTCCTTTATGTGATACCGTTTTCAGACGATGTGTCTGTCTGGACCACTATACCACTACCTATGTGGTTGTTAATATTCTTGGTTAGTACTACAGATCTGCTACTTAAATGAACTATATTAACAGGTTTCAGAGTGGCTTGTGTGCCTGCGTCATAAGCCTCTCACAACTGATCATTATCAACGAAGCTGGTCCAGTTAGCAGCACCGTTGTTGGGCATTTGAAGACTTGTTGTATTGTAGGCTTTGGATGGGTATTCGACGGAAGATCTTTTAAAGACGGTAGCCTCATCGGAATAATTCTTGCTATCTGTGGCATCATCTCGTAAGTAAAGCTTGTGCAACCTGTCATTTTACCTGGAATCTACTTATAAAGACAAGGTACTCTTATGTCATGCAAGGGGAGTCTCCAAAATAGCTCCGAGGAATTCTAGCTGCTACACGTTTTTGAGACATCCTCCCTGCTTGGTAAGGTGAAACGCAAAATTCCTTCACAGCCCCTTACCACAAGCAAGAAAAGCACACTCCTTACTAAACGGCTGACATTAAATGCCTCAATCCGTTCTTTTCTATTGAGTTATTTCTTAGTACTTTTATCTCTATTACATCTTGTCGATATAGCGCCTAGAAATCCTATACACTCATACAAACAAAATGCCTTTGATCCCAACTTTGAAGGATAAAATCTTCCTGATTTGGGGCGCGAACGGATGGATTGCAGGCCACCTTGAAATCCTGTTGCAAAGTCAATGCAAAACCGTTCACTGCACTGCGGTTCGCATGGAGAATCGCGAGGAGGTTGAAGAAGTCCTTAATCGTATTCGGCCGACCCATGTGTTTAACTGTGCTGGTTGCACAGGTCGCCCGAATGTCGACTGGTGCGAAGACAACAAACAAGAGACGATCAGAAGCAATGCCATTGGCACATTGAACCTCGCTGATTGTTGCTATTTGCGCGGCATCCACCTAACAGTCCTTGCAACTGGCTGGTATGCTAAATCCCGGATAGATAGCGCTCGAAAATACTACTGATTGAATCCTACAGCATCTACCATTACGACGCGGAGCACCAGCCCCATGGTAAACCTTTCGTAGAGACTGATCCCGCCAACTTCGGTGGCTCCTTCTACTCCTATACCAAATCACGGGTTGAAGAGGTACTCCTCATTTCAGGCCGCCTCCTTTCTACTCCCTTTAAACCTTCCTATTCTAACCGATTAATTTTTGTCTATCACCTCTAACCCCGCATCTCTCATATTACCACAGATCATGAGCTTTTACCCGCAGACTCTGATCCTCCGCCTTCGTATGCCGGTTTCAGATGACCTGCACCCGCGCAACTTTGTCACTAAAATTGCTTCTTACCCACGTGTCGTCGATATCCCAAATTCAAACACCATCCTCACAGATCTGCTTCCGTGCGCTGTGGTGTTGGCTGAGAGTGGTGAGACGGGCGTATACAACTTCACGAACCCAGGCGTTATCAGCCATAATGAGGTGTTGACACTCTATAAGGAGATCATTGGTGAGTTATGGTTCTGTTTTGCCTTTCCGCTGTCCGTACCTCTGCCAAGTGCCTATGTCATCGCATCCGTGTTCTCATGCTTGAAAAATTGAACCTGATTATACAACAAGAATGAGCAAACGATCTGACAGTACCCGGCCAGATCCTTCTTTTACCTGGCAGAACTTCACCGTGGAAGAGCAGGCTAAGGTAATCAAAGCACAGCGAAGTAACTGTGAGCTGGATACGACAAAACTGGAGACCAAGCTGAAAGAGTACGGGATGACGGTGCCTGAGGTACATGTAGCATATCGGAAGTGCTTTGAGCGCATGAAGGAGAACCTGCAGAGGGAGAAGATGCTGACTTAAGGGGGTCTGAGTGGAAGTTTTGATTGGTGGGTTACGATATAGCGTGTATTATACAGGATAGAGCTCCTCTCAATTAGATACTTGGGATAAATCGAGTCATGTTTGGGAAATCGGACTCTATAATTGTGAGTTCTATCCGTCAAGATTCTCAATAGCCCTTACAAGGGATCTTTATAAGGTGTAATAGCCATTAGGACTGGGTACCAAGATACTTCCTCACTTGTAGCTATCAAACACCCCTCAACTTCTCAATTGCCCTTTTAAAATCTTCAAACTACCATTACTTTCGGCCCCCCTCACGGCCACATCCCCTTTGGAATCTTCATCTCATGCCACCCATCATGTCCCCCCAGTCTACTTAACCCATCATCAAACGCCACCTCCTCTTCCTCCTGAAGCACTTTGTATGGATCCTCCTTAACCTCGACACCCTCGATCCTATTCCATTCCTGCCCAACTAAGTTCCTACGAATGGCAATATTCCAACTGTAGCTACTCTTGGTGAACCCGGCAAAGCGGCTGCACTTCAGCAGCACCTCGTAATCAACCAGCGCCTGCTGATCCCACGAAAGGGCATTCAGCTCATCCAAATCGGCGCCCGTCAGCAGCGCAGCCTTCGACGTGACATTGACGCGGCCGCGCTCCCACGCCTTGACCGCAAAGCGCGCCAAGTCCACCGCATTGCCCGTCGCGACATACACAACAGACAGATTCGCCGCGGCAGCCAGCGCGAGCTGCGCATCCGTCTGGCCATCAAAGCTGCCCGCCGCATCGTTCAGCCAGCCCGCCTTCTCAGCATCGGCGCTGGTGCGCAGATGGGCGCCGAGGAAGGCGCCACGGTGCAAGCGGTCGCGCGGGTCCAGGGCCAGCCCGAAGCGCTGGCTAAGCCGGTAGACGGTCAGCGCGGCCAGCCGGCGCACGTCGGCGCGGAACTGCAGCGTCCGGCCCAGCGACCGCCGCAGCTGGTGGGCTTCGGCCATCAGGTCGAACTCCCACAGGCACCGGAACAGGTTCACGGACGTTTGTGTGGCGGGGTCGAAGCCGCGCTCGGCGCACCATTCGTCGAGCAGGCGGGCCCACCGGGCGGGCGTCTCGCCCGGATAGAGGTCCGCGCGCATGCTGATTGGGCCGTACACGCCGTCGAGCTGTGGTAGGCCGGCGTTGGAGGGCAGGATCGTCATTTGTGGACAGCCGGCATGCATGGTGTTGAGGAAGTGCTCGGCGTCGAAGAAGTGATCCAGCGTCACGCGGTGGTCGGCGAGATTGCTTAGGTCTGTCGTGGATCGCTGTGTGTGCGACATTTAGGATTAGCATCCAACGCCCTGCTAGAGCGTACTGCCAATCTAGGCGTGTTGGCTTACGTGGAAGAAGGTCGGTAGCACGATAGAGCTGCCGGTGGTGATGGCTTGGAAGAGGAAGTCGAGGATGTTACCGCGAATGTTTCCAATGCCGCCATTAGCATCGTCGAGGTTGAAAATCGGGTTGGGTCTCCACGCCTTCTGGGCATGGCAAACATCGCGAATGGGAGTGATGTTGAAAGGACCGTCAACGTGGACTTGCACCCATTTCTCGGCGAAGTCGTCGGCACTCAGCGTACCGGGATGAGGCTTGTGGGAAGTACTATCTCCAGACACATTGGCGGAGGAGGTCTGGGTTCGGACTTGGTACTGGTAAGAGAGGAAATAAAGCGGGGTGAGGGTGCAGGCCAGGAAAGCAGCCAGTCTCTTTGGATTGGAGAATACGAAGGACATGGTTAGTGGGTATAAGGGAAGCACAGGATACGATACGCAGAGCTGGAAGGCTGGAGGGCTGAAGTCTGATGGACGCCAGAGACGCGTGTGCCCTGCTATCACGTCTATTCTCCCTTCTCCCTTCTCCCTTCTCCCTTCTCCCTTGCTCGAAGGTATTGATTGCGTTAGGGCAGAGCGGAGGAATTCAGCTGCAAGCCAGGTACAACGACTCGACCCCTTACCTCCTATATCTTCCTGAACACCCGCAATTCCCAATGTCACTCCATGGCGCCTCGCCTGGTATCTAATCTGTCTTCTATTCGGCTCAAGTATTTACTAGAAAGGCCTCAAAGCGGTTCGGACCGGAACCTGCCCATCGTACTCCTAATACAAGAAAAGGCAGCCATCGCCAGGTCGTCTGTCGCAATCTGATATCGAGTCTTGTAACAATTTCTCTTCAAAACACCCCAACGCCGCGCTCCTAGCATTTCTTCTGAAAATAAATAAATAAAGCTTTGTAGGCATGAATGGAAAGAATAATAATAGTGTCCTGGAGCCAAACGCCATCACCAATGCCGCCTGTATCATGCTATACTAACCTGGGGTGCCTTCGTTCGCCTGAAATCAAATACTCACCCATCCGCTATCCTCTATGCCTGGAGCATCCTCCCATGCCTTTCCTACTGTCCCAAGCCCGATGCCCCTCCCACCTAGCGCCATGCCCTCTCCCTCCCCGCGCTCCACCCACTCTTTGTCATTGATGTCTCGCCAGATACGCTGAAAGTACAAGCGCAAGCTGCGTAGGCCACGGAGGTAACCACGGTCAACGCCCTCAGGATCTTTCGGAGGACAAGGGACCGAGTCAGAAAATGCATCTTCAGCCGTCACGCAGTTGGCGAAATCTACGATTTTAAGCTTGATATCCGAGCCTCCGGTGGTTGACGCCTTCATAGCAGAAGTGGGCCCATTCTCTGCGGAAGGCGCATTGTCCCCACTCGTTCTGCGACTCAGCGGCTTTGGTGTGGTTGGATTTTCCTTCTCTTTCTCGCAAGCTTCGCCCTCACCGCGGTCGTACAGCATGAGCAGGCTGCTCGCGTAGAATCGATACCCTGGTAACCTTCGAATCATGTTCTCCAGCGAGCTGATCTTCTCCAATATGACAGGAATATGACGCGTAGCAGAGGTATAGCCGTTGCCATCGAAGAAGAATCGTGTCAGCGCATCTTGGAATTCCTTGCCGGCTTTCAGGTCACGTCCAAAGTACTTGTCCTCAAAAATGTATGATTGCGTCTTCATGTTCCAGACTTGCATGCCGCATACACGAACCCCGAGCTCACGGGACGTGGTCATTTGACATTTGCGCCGCTGAGACCGTTGCTTTTTGTCGTCAGCTTCAACGCCATACTGTCGTGTTCCCATCTTGAGGTCTAGAACGCAAGGCTTGGACATTCCAGCGGTGAGGTCTTCAAGCAGCAGGAAGTGCTGAACACGTTCGTCGGGCTGAAGCTGAGCCTGTTCCGGGTTGACGGGCTCTTTGGGCAGGGTATCTAGGGTTTTATGCTTCGGCCTAGCTGTTACGGGAGCCGGCAGCATGCTGCCCGTATTTGTTCGACCTTCTCTTTGGCTTGAGGGTTCCTCTTCACTTATCCCATTGAGGGTAGATGGCCTGTTTTTCGTGTCCTCATCCATAGCGAAAAGCTCATCCTCACCGTCGCCTCCGTACCCTTCTTCTTCGTGATACTCTAAGTTAGTCCTTCGGTTGGAGTCTACGTCGTAAGGCCTTCGTCGGAGACCGCCACTAGAGTGACGGCGTCGAGGGAGAGAAGCAGGGGACGAGGGCGGTTTCAAACCACTATTGCTCGTGTGAAACGGTGTCTCGCTATCCGAGTCGAAATTTTGTGGAAGCCTTTCCGATGGGTGAACTTTTGACTCGTGTGTTTTGTCGTCAGGGAAATGGCGTTCGGCTTCGGCTTTAAGAACCTGTTTGCGAGTTGATTCCTCAGTAAACGGCGCATGTAATTCAGCCACATCAGTGCTGTTCCTCCGGCCAGACCGTGCAGACACTGCAATCCCGTTGGAATCGGGCCTTAATTTTCGGGAAGGAACACTGTGATGCTGGTGGCCGTGTCGTGGGCGATGATGGATTGGTGGCGGAGCAAACACCTGTCTGAGGACCTCTTCTTGCAGTTTCGTATTGATTGTAGTGACACCCCAGCTGGAATGCTGTTGCATGGGAGGCCGTGAAAGATTATTCCCTGACGACGTACTAAGTGCAATATCACTCTGATTGCGTCGATGAAATTGTGCTGGCAAGAAGGATTTCCCGGGATAAGGATCTGGAGTACTCGAACGAGGAGGTACGCGGAATAAGTTATCTGGTATG
Organism: Glonium stellatum; assembly: GCA_001692915.1. NCBI lineage: Eukaryota > Fungi > Ascomycota > Dothideomycetes > Gloniales > Gloniaceae > Glonium > Glonium stellatum. Next base: position 3,001 of record KV748839.1, on the reverse strand, counting down.
ATATGTCGATTGTTTTCAAATATCACCTGGGGAATAGGCATGCTATGTTGTGAGTGGCTGACCACCCTCGGTAGCTCCTCTTTGGTATTGCTGCGGGGAAGTGTCTCGGAATTGCGGCGATTAGCAGATTGAGCATCGCCACCTGCATTTGACTGTGAAGGGGACTGCTTAAAGCTAGTGTTACGCGTTAATGCCTCTCTCTTGGGCTCATGGCCTGCCTTTCTCCGTTTTGGTGCTTTACGATACGTTACATTCAACACGCCGATATACCTACAAAAAGAAAGAGCATGACGTTAGCCCACATATGCACTTACAAGAGATGGCGGCCGGCGAAGGCGAATGCGTCTTTGCTGAGGTTTCAGCCTCCAGGCCATGGAAAGGGTGACAAAATTGGTCATACCTTGGCAGGAACTCTAATAACTCTGGATGATGACGCTCCACCGTCTCATAAAACTCATTCTCTCGATTGTTCAACTGCTTACACACGGCTCGGCGAGAAAAGCGGTATACCGTTGTGTGGCCTCCGACCTGATGATCGTACGGCTTCAGTTCAACTGCTCCAAGCGGAGCTTGTGGTTGAATAATGCGATGAGCCTTGCCCTCCGTTCGCCGAATCGGTGTTGCGGTAGGCGTCGCTCCTATATCATCAGTTGCGCTGGATTCATAGCCATGAAAGGAATGGGATGATTCCGCTATTGATTCATAGTCAGATTCCGAAACCGAAGTTGGGACTTCGGTAGGTGATGTGATATGCTTCTGGAACTCGTCTTCAGCGTATGGAGCCGTTGCTTGAAGGTCACCATGTAGATATTGGTTTTCATCTTGGGATTGCAGAGAAATTTCTACCTCTTCTGGAGTTTTTACAGCTTCTTCTGCATCCCAGCCTTTCGATGCCTTGCCCACCGACATGATAGTTGCCTTTCTCTTCCGAGAGCCTTCGAATTCTGCTTTGCGTGCCTCCTGTTCTGCTGCTAACTGCTCGGGGGAGATTTGGCGATGAGGAAAGTAGAGCGCCGAAGAGATCTGCTCTCGTTCTGATTCATCTTCCTCAGATGCTGGTGATGGCTCCTCGCTTTCATCTCGTACGACCGGGAAGTACTCGGGGAGGTCTCGTAGCGGAGAAGTTGGGTTTACCCAAGTAGAAGATGATCTGGATCTTTCAGAGGCTGCTGTAGGTAAACTCCTTGAAAATGATGTTCCCCGTTCGGCGCCTGGAGTAAGATTGTGATGGCTTCGAATCTCCTCAAGTAGTCTAATGGGAAATTCCTGCTGTGATTCCGCCTTGATAATACCTTGCATACTGGCTCCACTGGTGGCCTCAACAACTTCCCTAGAGCCCGTGGTTTGACACTTGAGAGATTTTTCTGGTGAGGTGATATTGTCACCGACTGCGCTGGATCTCTTGGGTAAGGCTTGTGGCGCTTGCATCCTCTGAGAATGAAGCGGTTTAATTTTATAGGGTTCCAACTCTTGTGCACGCTGAGGAGGTTTTATTGTATTGTCGACAATGGCGTTTTCAGATGCTGGCGCTGCACCAGAATCTTCCTGATGGCTTTGAGCCCCTTTATCTGCTATGTGGCGTTCTTTAACTCGATCTTCCCTCCTCTTTTGCTCTTCTGCGGTATCGTTTCCTTTGAAAAGCCGCATGTAATGACTTGCTTTTCGGCTCCTTACAGCGGGGGGTTGCTCTACGTTGGGCAGAGTTGCCTCGATCTTCTTGTCAACATGGGAGCCTTCCCTACTTCTGCTTCTACGAGCGCCAGCTAAACCGCCACCATTAAATGTAGCCCTCCCTTCCCGCCACGACCGATACCCCGGACGTTCATCACTATCTGCTAATGACTCTTTGGACGTGTTTCCATTAGAATCACTGTCTTGAGGCGTGGATGGGTGGTGCACAGGGGAGTCCACAGGGCTCATAAAAGGCGGCGGGATGGTACGAATGTCTGCGTGTTCCATCCCGACACGGCGTGAACTGTAAGAGTTGATGTGTGACGCGAAGATATCGCGCTGGTTATGAAAAGGTAAGTTTGGAGTGATTTGCCTATCGTGACGGATGGTTTCAGGCAGGGAATGGCAGCCCAAGGGCGGAGACACAATGGAGGGAGAATATGAAGGATGATGCTGGCGAAGTAGAGGAGGTTCGATCAATCTCCGAATGGGGGATGCTGCCATGTCGGGAATGCTCTCCTCTGGCTCATTGTCAAAAGCACCTTCTGGACGGGGTGGGAGACCGGGAGAAGAAGCAGGACTGTCGGTGGAGACGTAGGTAGTCGCGAAGATGCTGTCGCGCTCGGATAGCTGGGGTTGGTCGACGAAAGAAGTCCACAGAGTATGAAGTGCGACAGGAGCAGTCTTGGAACGGCCAGGCTGGGAGAGAGTGTTCGGGGTCAGCTCTGCACCCTCGTGGGCAGACGATTGCTGTGCATGATTGCGCAGATCGCTGGGGACCGCCTTGGACCTCACCGGGGGGGAGGGTGAGGTATTTTTCGAGGCAGAGGAGACGACGGACATGGAGTCGACATTGGTCAGGTATTGATGGGGCGTGGCTGATTGTATGGTAGGAATTCCCCGAGAGAGTGACGATGAAGGTTCCCCGAGAGAGCTGCCGCGAAGTACAGCCAAAAGCCGACGAGTGGGAGCGGATCCGATAAGGCTTAGCCGGGGCGGCAGCGTGCCAATGCTATAGTGGATTAGGGGTGGCGCATCCACGTTGCGATGCTGTGGACGGGAGCGGCTGCTTGGGCAGAGATGTTGTTGCACTTGTGTGCAGAGTCGACCGGGTGGGAGTTCATGACGTCGGCTCAACTTTAGTGGCGCATCAACGAAAAAATCGCTGACCAGAGAGAGTCTGCCCGCCCTGAGCAGCTGGCGTGGCCCGCCCGTCCCAGTGCCGCCCGTCCCCCCCTCCCCAGTGCCGCCCCCCGGTGCCCAGCAGCCAGCAGCCAGCAGCCAGCAAGCCCCAGCCCCAGCCAGCAGCCAGCAGCCAGCAGCCAGCAGC
>KV748837.1:0-10537 GCA_001692915.1 Glonium stellatum | reverse complement strand
TTTAACTCTTACTAAAGCTTGGACTATAAGCTCTTAAACCCTTTATGGAAGATTTTTTTGGATAAGAAGCAGCATAACGTCCGTCCGTGCGCCCCAAAAAATCGTACAAAGGGTCTGATTTATGAGATAACGGAGCGCGTAGTAGAGCACTCACCAACGGGGCGTATTTGTGCTGTTTGTATGCTTAGTCAATTATTACTAAGCACCACAACACTATACCTAATATTTCTACCGAACAGGGGCCCCTGGCTTCCTGTTCGTTGTTCAATGCATCATGTTGTCCTTGCGCTTCTTCACAATATCTCAAAATCACACCGAACGATAGGACAGATAACACCTGATACTTTTGCCGGTCGCACCAAACAATTGGGATGATAATTTCTGTTTTATAATGGCGACTTTTGTTACGTCATACCTCGCGTAACGCTTGGCATGGCTGTCAAAACACCTTCGTAGCTTCTAGATAGCAGATACAACAATAACAATACGAGACCACTTACACCCACGGCGTAACAACTTTCCTCTACTGAAGCTTGAAAGCCTCCTCAGGATCTAGGGAGGCAGTAAAGTCTGCCATCTTAGTCATCATACCAGCAGGGAAAGACAAGTGTTCATGAATCCACCTCCATCTCCCCTCGTTCTTTCTCGCGATACCAGTCCTCCGGAACGCCGTGTCGAAGGGCGTGCCTCCTGCTGTGCCCCAAGTGTGCTGAATCATTGTCGAGTACGCGAACTCCTTTGACAAAACAGTAATCTCGAGATCCTTGTACTCCATGTATCCATCATTCCAGTAAGGAAAAATGGCCTCAAAGTGCTCATTGAAACTACCGCGGATGGTGTTGCCAAACATATCGTAGCTAAGCATTTCAGGGAAGTCGTAGAAGCGCCGAGCTCCGACCATACCGTTATGGTAATCAGCTCGGGACTCTTCGTTCCAGTAGTGCAGCCAACCACGATAGAGCTGATCTAGGACTTCCTGTTCTTCGGTGGCAAACTCTGGGTTGTGGTACTGCATTATCATTAGAGAGAGAACCGTTTTTCTCACATAGAAAACTGTAACGTACCTTGCTCTTCGGCATGTGCAAGAACTCATATTGTTTCGCGATAGAACTGAAGGACGCCTAAATGGTTAGCTGGTGTTTAGAATGCCCGCATAAATGATGACTCACATCGCTTTTTACAAATCCGTTCTTGTCCATATTGTTTTATGATGTTTGCTTCCAAAAAGCGGCCCTATCAAAGTTCAAATCCTCGGCCAGTTGGGGGATACCTGGGTATAAGGAATGATGTCAGCTGTGGACTAAGCAGAGAAAGTGTCCCTTTCATAGTTCCGTAGACCATCTCAAATGCGCCTTATTGAATAGATCGAATTTCTCCTATGGGGTATTTGCGGGGTAAGGATGGAACCTTCGGCGGCTTCACTACAAGAATAGTGCGTATTGGTCGGACTAACACAAGCCACCCAAAGGCCCCACAAATCCTTTAGTAGTTCCGACAGTTCGGCCCGTCGGGAGCTTTCTGTTTTAGACTATGGAGTAATTATCCCGATCCCTAGGTAAATCTGGGTGATACTGTGGGGTTGGGGGTCTGCTGGAAAGTTCCCAGGCTTACGGACTGACTAGGTAGTACCATTGCACCGTGTCTAGGAGGGAGCGATACTCATCCTGACCACAGGAGTCGATAAAGAATGTATAAAATATGATCTAAATGTATGCTGAAAGTCTGGAACAAACGAAGCGGCTCAAACATATACAATGGGTTCAATCACCAAAGCTCCCACGTACGATGCGATTATCGTTGGCAGCGGTTTTGGAGGTTGTTACATTCTCCAAAAGCTACGCAATGAAGGATTCAAATGCCTCGTTATCGACGAAGCCCCTGAACTCGGCGGAGTATGGTACTGGAACTGCTACGCTGGGGCCCGCACGGATAGCAAGGTACCATTGTACGAATTTTCGGATGAAAAGGTCTGGAAGGACTGGCTTTGGACCGAGAAGTATCCTTCATGGAGGGAGATTCAGAAATATTTCGAGCACGTCGAGTCCAAACTACACTTGAAGAAGGATATCCAGTTCAACAGCTGCGTTGTTGCCGCAACCTTTGAAGATGACGCCAGCCAATGGCGTGTTAAGACACACGATGGGGTTGAGCGCACTGCCCGAAACTTCATCATATGCACCGGTTTTGCTTCAAAGGCCTACATACCAGCTTTCAAGGGCCTTAACACCTTTGCGGGAATTTCGTGCCATACTTCAAGGTGGCCACATGAGGACATCGATTTCCATGGCAAAAAAGTGGGCATTGTAGGCAATGGATCCAGTGGCCTGCAAGTCATTCAGGAGGTGGCGCCAATAGTCAAACACTTGACAGTGTTTCAGCGAAGTCCCACCTACGCCCTTCCCATGAGGCAACGAAAATTGGATAAAACGGATCAGGATAAGAGCAAGTATTCTGACCTCTTCGAGTTGCGCAAGACAACGTTCGCTGGGATTGAACGCGAGTTCAACCCAAAATGTGCTGCAGATGTGTCGCCTGAAGAACGACAGGAGTTCTTCGAGGAGCTTTGGGAGGAGGGGGGTTTAGCTTTTTGGCTAGCAAACTACTGAGACATCATCATGAACAAGGAGTCCAACCAGCACGCCTATGAATTCTGGCGGTCGAAGGTACTGCCACGCATTAAGGATCCAAAGAAAGCCGAGATACTTGCGCCTAAGAAAAAGCCATACTTTTTTAGCACGAAACGCGCCACTCTTGAGCAACGCTATTACGAGGTTTATAATCAAGACAACGTGGAGTCAGTGGATGCGAAAGCTAATCCTATTAAAGAGGTGGTTCCAAATGGTGTTATTACTGGTGATGGTAAGCTTCACGAACTTGATATTCTGATCCTTGCTACGGGATTCGATTCCGTAACGGGAGGTATATTGGCGATAGATATTCATGGAAGCAATGGTCAGTCGCTTAAATCAAAGTGGGAGAAAGGGACATGGACGAACATGGGGCTAACAACGGCTGGATTTCCGTAAGTTTGACTTGAAATCCGTATATTAACTCTCCCACTAACTGATGTAGGAATATATTTTTTCTGTATGGTCCGCAAGGCCCTACCTCGTTCTGCAATGGTCCAACTTGCGCAGAAATACAAGGCAATTGGATCGCAGATGTAATGGATTACTTGAAGAAGAATGGGTTCAAGCAACTAGACTCCACGGCGGAGGCGGAGGCAGAGTGGAGACAGCTTACTAATGGCATTGGTGATACTACTCTGCTACCCTTCACTGCATCAGAGTATATGGGAACGAATATTCCCGGAAAACCGAAAGAGATGCTGAACTATTTGGGTGGATTGCCGGATTATGTCAAGCGAATAACAAGTGCGGTAGATCTCGGGTTCCCTGGTTTTACCCTTCAGTAGTCTGAATAGCTTCAAGCCTATGTATGGTAGTTTGCCTAGCTGATATTCGTGGTAACGCAACTGTTGCACGATTAAGAGCGTGGGATAGTAAGAATGTGGCAAATATAAGGGGTATCTTATTGAACAAGACCGGATCCATGATCCAGTATAAACGCCGAAGCCAACATACCTTGATTGAGACAAAACCGACTAACATGAAATGCCTTCGAGCATTGTCAGCCTGTTACATGATAAAGCGTATAAACGATACAACTCGAGAGGCTAACAAGCCATTCTTGGGGTCTCACTTGTGTGCTCCTTCCGGTTGCCCAAGGTACTATAGTTCCCATTTATTAAGCAATGAGGGACGAACTCAACCTTCTCATGTCCATACAATGCACTAAAAGTTCATAGGAACACAAAATTAGTTAGACAACACCCAGATGGCATAAGCTTGGAGTCATTCTGTGCTCCACAACGCTGAGATACAATGTTTCCGAATTATGTTTTCTTTCTTTCCATTTTTTTAGAAATGTAGAATGAGCTGAATTCTTGGTTCGCCCTACTGATTAGCGGTAAGCTGTATCCGCCACTAGTTTAAATGTCATTTCAAGACGAAGAGATCATGGCTTTGAATAAGATTCGGTCATCAGCCCTTGGAGATACCAAGAAAAGTTGTCTTCTAGGCCAAGGTCCAACTCCAGATCATGTAAAAGATGATCGCTCATAGGATCCGGAATGTCGTCAACGGCAGCGGATTGATGACTTTGAGCGGCATCGACAGCCCTTCCGTTCACGGGTTCTCCTAGCATCCTAGTCAACAGCGGCGCTGGGTTTGATTGATGAATTGTTCCACCTGACGTTGAGCCGTCATTGACACAGGAGAATGTGTCATAAAACCGATCCATGGGTATGCTTTGTGCAGTAGCTACATCACCAGATAGAGAGAATCGTTTCTGTGGCAAATTTGACCACTCAGAGTTCTCTTGGGGGCTACGACGCCCATGCCCATACCCTGGGGTTTTGTTGATCAGGTTTGTGCCATCAGGCTTATGTAGTGGCTTTGCTATTGCTGGCGGGCAAGTACGACGCATTTTTAAACGCTCTTCAAGAGAATCTAGATTTTCCATAAGGGCGAGAGGTGTGCCCCAGAACTTGGTGTATTGTTGGCAATTGATACGCAGAACCTCGCATTTTGACTCAATCAAATCAGGGTTAAGGTCATCCCCAAAAGCCTTACGGAGAACCTGCAGCGCCGTGGCAAGCCAGACGGTACTGGCAAGAAAGGGATTGACGTGTTGGACATGATTCTCCGAACAACGATTGAGGATTTCCAGAATAGAATCAGCTGATTCCATGCAGGTGAGAAGCCCTTGACAATTGGTTGGCTTGCCTTGTTCCGTCGCTGTCCAACCAAAACCTAGATTTCTAGGTTTGTCCATGAGGATTGTCCCGGCGACGATTTCTCCAAACGCATAATGGTGGTATATCATGAACTTGGCGAGTTGAATCATGAGGTAAATGCTATATCTGGCGGAGTGATTCTGTCTGCATTCTGTGGTAGAAAAGGAAGACGAATCCGTTGAGGCGAAGCTGAGATATTCGCCGTTATAAGCTAGTGACTCTGGTAGTGCCATTGTAAAACAGCATAGAGAATGAATCAGAATCGTCAATTTTTCCGCCTCTTCTTCAGGCTGCTTTTTGCGGAATTCGTTGCGAAAATACTGGATCAACTGAGCGACATTATTGTTCGGGTCGATATCGGGCAACATAGATCGCAGATTCGAGAGCAATCGCGCGTCACGCATGATTGAGTTGACAACAATGAACCAGGCCTCCGGGCTCTCGTTTCGGCATTTCTCGAGTGATTTCCAGCGGTCCATAGGCTTTTTCTCCAAAAAGCAACTTGGATGATGGCGGCGATTGAACCAGAATTCATCCTTGACGGGCAGATATGTCTCATTCATAGCCCAATCTATGGCCGTAGGGCTTCTTTTGATCGTGCTGGCGAAGATGTCCATTTCCCAAATAGCCCACCAAGACCGCCTCCGCTCCTCGTCAGAAGACCACCGAGCGAGCTCCGGGCCGGTTTTTGGGGCTCCTCCTGGACGCTCATAGTCAATCAGATGGAGACGCAGTTCGTACGCGATTCGGACGCAAGAACCTAGTAACCTCCAAGCTCTTCCACGAACGCCGTTCGTTAATTTGTAGAAGGTAGAGAGTATCAAAGCTTGAAGTAGGCATAGAGGAGGTGTTTCATCCGAACATTCTTCCATTGCCTCATCTATGAACTTAAGTGCTAAACTGTGAAAACGTTGATGATCAACGTTGTCGGGGGGGCTTTGCGCAAAGTCATGAACATCGTGTGGAAATTTAGGCTTAAAACGTGCAGAGAACGAGAACATTGCAGCAAATAAAGCCTTGAGATGTATAGGTGTTTTAATGTTCTGAATCTTAGATCCAAAAGAGGGCTGGTGGAAGAGTGAAAAGGTCGTCATGTTGGCAAAGTATGAGTCAATCCTGCCATAAAAGTATGTAAGAAAGTGGTCATAGCATTGATTGCTAGCAGTAATGTGGGAATAGAGCTCTCCTTGAGTTAACATTGATCGAAAGCGGAATATTATATCCTTTGCGTGAGAGATATAACCCTGGGTCCGACCGGTGCCTAATGACATAGGAATATTGAACTTGGGGGGAAATTTGATCTTGTTACTTACAGGCTTTGTAGAGTTTCTATAGAGATGTTCAGGGCCCGGCAAGATTGCGTGATTAAGTCTTGAGCTCCTGCAAGGTTCAAGAAAAATCCAGACGTACACGACTCGTCATCGCTGGCGGGAGTTGGAATGCATGTTTCATGGATTGGATGTATGATAGACGCGAGACTCATCGCCTTCAAAAACCCATTTGTCGAAGATGTAGTAGAGGAATCAGAGACTTCCGCGACGACTTCCTCAGTTGCATCTGTGGCCTGCGGTGATGGCGGTACATAATTTTGAGACATGCCGTAATCTGGGTATGATTCTGAATTATTTCTTCGGGGGGCTCGGGTTTCAGCGGCAGTCGTTGTACCCCTTTGGAACCGTGCTGTTCTCACAGAAGAACTATTTTCAATTTGCGTGTCGGACACATAATTATTCACACAGTCGTCAGAATCGAACCCGCTTACGGCCCCGCTGTGATGAACCTGAGGGATGGATTAGTGTATATAACTAAGCAATAAGATACTCGTTGTAATCAAAAAGCAATCGCACCAATTTTGGGACCTGGTTTCAATCTTTTTGAAGGATAGGTGCATGTTTGCAATGTCCGCGCACAAACCATGCAGCTTGGTAGGATGCGATCGCTGCATCTCCGATTCAGCAAACCGTAAGAAAACTAGATCCAAAGGAATCAAACCATTTTGCTTTCCTTCTACAGGGCATGCGATCAGCAGTCACTACCTGATGCATCAAAGTCGGGTTTTGCACATCTTAAGCAAGGGATGCATACCTCCGACAAGGCTCGCAAGCCAACTCTGAATGGGTTGGCACAGGACTACCCTCGAAGAGACCAGCTAGCTGTTCCTCCTGAGCGTTTGGAGACATAGGGGAAACCGATTCTTCACGTCAGGTAGGAAGAGTGCCGGGCGGGGGTTTTCAAGTATTCATAGCGAGTTCAACGCCACAGTTCGGGGTAGGTGAAGGTCCCCGTGAAGGAACCCCGCTTTCGAGGGAGGTCGTGGGTCCTTTGGAAGCCATCGTGATAGGATTTCCTGGCTCTGTTCGTTCCGGGCAAAGGCTAATGCCCCTAATGTCTTATGCGGGGGCTAGACACGACGATCAACGCATGTAATGTGGCTTTTATAACTCGCCCTAGCTCGAATAGACTCCAGACCGCAACAACAACGCTCTCGCTGCGCCATCATCCTGTGAACGTGGAACTGAGCCATTTAGAAGAAAGATAAAGAGCTACTTAGAGCATCCCCACTTTCAAAACGCCGCCCTTGGCTCTTCCGGCATTCCCCACAAAATAACAGGATCTGTCTGCCCCAGATTCCGAGTGTGGAGATAGCTTCAGCCCCGGACAGATATCCAAAATGTTCCGAAAGTTGGTCCGGAGGCTAGTAACCGGAAGCTTCGCTCGCCGAGTATACGCGACTGTGCGCGACGCATAATCTCCTTAATTCAGTATATGATGATTTCTAAATACGATTCGTTGGGCTACCGGCTCTGCGTTGGAGTCATTCAAACATTTAACATCGTTGCTGCCGAGATCCTTCGTACCTCTGATCGATACAACAATTAACTTGTACAACGACATGGCATTCCTCTGGACAGCCGCAGCGCTAGGTGCGGTTCTAGTAGGCCTCATCTATCGTCTTCTCCGTATTGGTAGACGGGATCCGCGAATGCCTAGAGGCCCACCCACGCTTCCGATTATCGGCAACGTTCATCAGATCCCTACAAGTGGTCTCTACAAGCAGTAAGTGTCTTATTCACTTTGTTTAAGCCGTGATTGCAGGGTGTTTTTCAAAGCAGATAGCTTACTTGAATCCTTATGGTAGATTTCGAGAATGGGCTAGAGAGTATGGCCCAATCTTTAGCCTCAAGATCGGCCCTGCGAATGTTGTAGTGCTTTGCGACCGGAAAGCCATCCACAAGCTTCTGGTTGAAAAGGGCAACATCTATTCAGATCGCCCACCTAGTTATGTGGGTTATCTCCTTACTAAAGGAGATCATGTTGCTCTGCAGCAGATGGATCCGGCATGGAGGGAGAAACGGAAGGTCATCTCTCACAACTTCTCTCCCAAGCAGCTAGACGAAAAGCATTTTGAGGTACAAGAAGCTGAGTATGTGGTCCTGTCTTTGGCTGAACCTTATGTAAATATGATGCTAGCTGACTTGTCTACTTTCAGAGCAACGGTTCTTATGAGTAACTTATTAGAAAGACCTGAAGACTTCTTTGCAGAGATCCGTCGCTACACCGCTTCAGTAGCTACGTCTATCACGTACGGTTTTAGGGCACCTACCTTTGAGTCATTCTGGGGTCATGTAAGGAACCCCTCCTGCATGTTGGAAATTACTAATAGCAAGTAGGGTGTGTATGATGTTATGGAAAAGGTTTGGGAAATATGAATTAGCATGCTTGTGTAGATATCTAATTAAATATAGTGGACCGCCGCAATGGAGCCGGGCGCAAACCCTCCCGTAGACGAATTCCCAATGCTTAAGTATATCCCTGCTAGTCTCGCCTTCTGGAAACGTCGTGCGTTAGATGCTGGTGTTACTATGGACGGTACCTGGAGCAAAGCAAGACGTCTTGTGGATGAGAGAAGGGCAAAAGGAGAGCGCCGAAACTGCATTATTGACTCCCTCCTAGATGAATACGAGAAGAAAGGGTGGGCTTTAAGTCAGCACGGTTTCAACAATCTCATGGGCGAGCTTATCGAGGGTGGTGCAGATACTACAGCGGCACAATTACTGACTTTAATCCTTGCTTTTGCCTTGCATCCTCACGTACAGGAGAGGGCAAGAGCAGAAATAGATAAAGTATGCGGAACTGAGCGTTCGCCTCTGTGGTCAGATTTTGCACAGTTACCGTACATCAACTGTATTGTAAAAGAAGGTATGAGGTGGCGACCTGTGTATGTTCTGGTCTTTTTATAATTGATATCGCATCAAATTGTGGAGCAAGACTAACCTTCAAAATAGGGCTGTCACGGCTTTACCTCACCGGGTTAGACAAGGTTAGTAGATTTTCAACTTAACCTATTGATATGCACAGGTTCTATGCTTACGGCTAGATGCTAGACGATGAATATGAGGGAATGCTCATTCCCAAGGATTCCACCGTCTTCATTCCTACATGGGCCATTCATCATATGGACAGCATCTACGAGGACCCTGAGACATTCAACCCTGACCGGTATGCCCATCATGACAAGTTGGCAAATGACTACGCAGGAAGCCCTGAATGGCAAAACCGAGATAAGTTTATCTTGCAAAGCTTTTGCACAACTAACTAACGGAGTAAAGGTGCACATCATTACAACTACGGAGCAGGCCGACGTATCTGCCCTGGTATTCATCTTGCAGAGAGAAACATGTGGCGGATTGCTGCAAAATTGCTATGGGCCTTTGAGTTCGCTGAGCCTATTGATCCCAAGACCAGCAAAGTGATGCATTTGGATCCCAATGCATACAACCCAGGAATTTTGCAGGCTCCGCTTCTGTTCCAGGTTCAAGTAAAAACCCGGAGCAATGCACATATTGAACAGATCAAGAGAGAGCATGATCTTGCTCTTCAGCTTCTTAGCTTGAATGACTGATATCATGTGCTCTACACCTTATAATAGATAAGTGTATATCTCGCTATAGTCGCCGGTTACCTGTGAAGACAAGTAGGGGGGGATATGTAGAAACTCCTCGGAAATGAAAGTATTTATAATATTGCTATAGTCATTTACAGTATGAGTCTGGAAAGGCGTTGAGCATATCAATCAGAAATTCGCCAATACTTTTCTATGATTATAAAAGCGAAGATGTATAGATTGAAGGATTGATTGGCCCTTACCATAAGGATAGATAGGTGAAACAAACCATGCAATACTTGACCATTACATCACCCCGTTCCTTTTGTGCTGGGTACACTTCTCTCGGGATCTATGTTTCATAAGGACTAATTCCTAAACCCATAAAAAGATAAAAGATTAGGATGACAGTGCTGTTCAAGTTCATATACATCACGACAGCATCTCCTCGACATGCGGTCAGATAAGACCGCACTTCTGCTTCCATAACTTTCTAGTGAAATCCTTCTTTCTCCAGCTCGCCCCCAAATTCCCAGGTCCTCGCATACCTGGATTTTCCTTGAGTCATCTCGTGTTTTGATGCATATCCCAGAAGTTATCTTGTGTTCCAACGCACACCCGCATCCCAACAAGGCACCAGGACACGCAACACTTCATTACCGTCAAGCTTGTACGCACGGCTAATTTAACACATTAATACTACCGAATCTAGCTTTGAAGCGCGCCACAAAGTCTCCCATTAACTCCCGTATTGGTCCTACAGCGCTCCCTCTCAACACTCTTCCCCCACCCCCTCCTCCCCCTCTATCCCCTTCCCTCTCCCTCTCCCGCTTCCCCTCCCCTCCCCTCCAACC
>KV748834.1:0-58478 GCA_001692915.1 Glonium stellatum | reverse complement strand
TGCCAGTGCTGCCAGTGCTGCCAGTGCTGCCAGTGCCGCCAGTGCTGCCTGTGCGCTTGCTGCTCTTTTCCCACCCGCACTGACGCTGCCTCTGACCAAACCCAAGCACCCAAGAAAATAAGCTTGGTGTTGAGGAGCAAGCTCTCCTCCTGAGTTACCCTTAGTGCCGTGATTTGCCCTGCTGACGGCTTATTACCCACCATGGCCACCACAGCTGCCATTCGAATAAAGCCTGCCGTCGCCCGCCTCTCTCCTCTACACGGCCTCCTGCCCAAGGCTGATCGTCGAGCTGCCGTCATTTCTCGTCAGTTCTCGTCAGCATTCCTCTGTTGTCATCATCACCACAGAGCTCCTTGGTAAGCTAGCTCAAAACCCGTCCAACCCCCGATTTCCATCTCACTCACCCTCTTAGTTTCATCCACTTCCGTTTGCTAGCCGTCGTCGACAAACAGCCAGCAGCAGGCACGTGCTATATACCTGCCTATTGTTGTCGTAGAAGAAACACGCCCAAGCGAGCAGACGCCGCAGACAGTTGCAGTGCCTATCAGGTTGTTGCAGGCCTGCGCACACGCACGTTTCACAGTCTCACAGTCGGAACTCGCTTTTCATTAAGCCACGGTTCTCGCTGGTAACCTTTTGGAATCCTGACACAATTTATCACACCACCTCAATCGATCTGGACAATATCGCCATCCACCCGTCGGTGACAGAAAGATACCGTCGCTATAACTTCCAAAGGAAGTCCATGCACCATCAGCTTTTTCTAGACGCTCCACACACCGCTTTGGACAGCCCCTGACACCCGCCACACAGTCGTTTGATAAACGTCATTCACGCAAGCGGGTTAATCTACCTTTAAAAGTCTGCCGACGAGGCAGCACGACAGCACATATCGTCCACTACCTTTCGCACGCATCGGTCGCCACCACCCACCAGCAACCCATACTATCGCCACAAGCATGTGCGTTGCCGAGCTCAACGTTTCGCTGCTGCCCTGCCGTCACCGTTGGTATCACTTGGTACGGCCATGCCAGCCCTCAGCTCACCTCGCCAACTGCGGCCAGAAGCTGGGCCTCTCGGGCTGGGAAATCAAATGCGACTTCTGTCCGTACTGCAGCGGCTGGAACATGTCCGATGCTGAGTACAGGCTCGTCGGTAACGACCGCACCCCTTCCATCGGCGGTCTCTCGCGCACGCCCAGCCTCTCATTGTCCAGCACTCGCAGGGAAAACCGCATCGACTCGCGGCGCGGCAGTCTGGCGCGCACAGACTCGAGCACCAGCATCACCATGATGGCGCAGGAGAAGAACCGTGCGCTGAGCGCACGCGTGGACGCATATCTAAGTGCATGTCCTGAGAAGGTGGTAGGGATGGAGAAGAAGACGGCCGAAGACGAGACTGAGAGCGTTGGCCCACCGAGCCCTAGCGACACTGGGAGTGAGGCCCAGGAGGCCAGCCCCGTCGAAGTGAAGGGTGGTATTTGGGGGAAGGGCTGGAAGAAAGGGAAGAGATTCAGTCGCGGGCTGTTCAAGTGACCCACCACGCAAATCAGTAATCGCTCTGCGGGGTCATTCTGACGAGAGGACTTTGTCCATTCCGCGATGATCGGACTGGTTTCATTGGGCGAACGGCAGGATGACGACGCCGGAACTTCCCTTGTTTAGTTCGTTTCTTGATCTGCATTTTTTCTTACTTTTTCCTACTGATATACCCTATTGTTTTAACACCTCTGTTTCGGCATTGAGCGGCCACATCAACCGGTGCACGCTGGGGGAGGTATCCCTCTTCAAAAATTCGGCAAAGTATCACTTGTTGGCGTTTTCACATAGACATTGGCGGGAAACAATCCGGGAGCTTTTCTTGCTCCCACAAAAATCAACGGCCGCCAGCTTTTCCCGTTTAGCTTTCGGCGGGAAGTTTCGCTTCCTCGGGGAGTTTCGGACAGGATCTACGAGCACACGGGCGCCACTGTATGCTTCTCAAGGACAATTCTGGAGTTGGACGGATTGATTGCTTTATTTATAGACCGGCCACAGATTGTTGCATTACTCGATCGCTCTAAGACTGTGGGCGACCTTCTGTAGCTCATGCATTAGACCTCTATCTCACCTCTTGTGCTGCTTTCCCCGCGCCTTGCCAAGATTACTTTTATGTCGATCTGATAATAATGTCCCACGCTCCACTTTCCACGTGTCGTTTCCCACGCTTCGTTTCCCGCGCTTCTCTGGAACCCCCAGCCCTGCACGTTTCTTCCTCCACCGCAGCCCTATCCCGCTAGCCTGCTACACGGAGAAATCAATCCACCCCACATTTCCCTCTTTACCTTGCGTAAATGGAAACTGGAACACCTTCTGTGGGCTTGAGAACGGCGCATACTGCTTGTCGTCCATAAGAATTGTAATGTTGGCAGCGATACGGCCTGTCAAGTTAAAGCCCGGCCCGTAATCTTGGTACTCAGCCATGGTGGTGTTGTAGTTGATGCGCGTGTCTGTGGCGCTCCACTTGATGTAGCCGGACGGCTCGATAGAATCGTCAAGATAACTGTTCGCGAAGATGGAGCGATGCTGGGCGTTCTGCTGGCCGTCAGTCCAAAGGCCCACCAGCAACCAGCAAGCTAACAAAGAAATAGATGGAAGAGATGGGAGACAGGAGGAGAGAAAGAGGGAGGAGCGCGTCAACGCACCCACGGCCGGCCCAGCGCGCACTTCCCCGCAATCGACAGGCTCGCGTTCGCCTTCTCCACCACGCTGTCGTGGATGTACACGCCGTACTTGTTCACGAAGGTCGTGTTGCTGCCCTTCCAGGCCGTGATGCCGCCACCACAGCTGCGCAGCGCGAGCCGTGACGACTGGATCCATGCCGTCCCGAACCCGTACAGGAAGTCTGTCTGCCCTGCGATCTCGCACTTCGAGAAGTACGCGTTGCCGAGCTTGCCGACGTAGATCTACAGGGGAAGCTCCCGATCAGTAAAAAAACACCCGACACTATCTCTAGAAGTAAGGGGGGCGGAAGGGAAGCAGAATACGCACGGTATCTTGGTATGAGTAGAACCCGCAGTAGTAGAACCCGCCATTGGCGTAGCTCATACTCAGCGCCAGGCTCGGCCCGGCAGAATAAGGCAGATAGTCGTTGATGAAATTCAGATTATAAGCCCTGAAATCTGAGTTCCCAAACGGCGTGTCGGCGGGCACTGCATTCCCTGTCGGACCAGACCCTGTTAAGCTGGCATTCAGCGTCGGTGCTATTGTCAGCGCGCTCGTAAACGCGTTGTCCAGCGTGCCGGTGGTAGCTGTGCCGGTTGCTTGGTGCCATATCACGTTCACTGTGTTGTAGGTCAGGTTCGAAGGGAGTGCGGTTTGGCCCAGTAGCGTGACGGGCCCAGGGCGTGTGATGTTGACTTGCTCGGTATAGTTGCCAGGCAGGATCAAAATAGTGTAAGGGGAGTTGTCGTGTGGGAGGGAAAGGATGGCCGATTGAATCGTCTTGAATTTGGCTGTAGCACCCACGAGGAGAGTGTTTGACGGGCAGCCAGAGAGTGGGTTACGTGTTGGGTATTGGCAGGAGTAACGGCTCAGAGCTGTTGTGCGAGGGATCAGGAGGACGAGCATAAGAAGAGGTATGCTCATGAAAGAGCTGAGAGCAATGGAGGGGAGCAATGAACGATTCGCCATCTTGGACCTCTATTTTCCGAAAGAGAGCACTCAAAAGGCATGATGAAAGCTTGGCCAATTGCTTGATATATTATAATTGTCGGAGATGAGCATGACGCGAAGATGCAGAAGTCCCGGAAAATCTCAACCCAGATCGTTCAGGAACCATGCACAAACAAGTAACAAGGATGAAAAAAGTAGTGGGGGGCTTCTCCGACAATGGAACGCAAGCAGTACCTGAATGTGTGGCAGTGGAAGAAATCCGGGGCCGCTTTCTAGCATGGAGGTGCGTAGAAGCTGTTAGCCGAATGCGGGGAAACGTCGTGGTTCCTGGGAGATCTACAACGAAAAGATCCACCAATCGCCATGCGGAGCTATTTGGTGTTAGCCGGTGTGTTTAAAGACAGGTTTCCTCCCGATTTTCTCCAGTAGCTTATTTTGCGGCGTTTACCTGGTGGACGGAAATGAGGTTTGATCGCCGGGACGCCGCTTCGATGGGTTCGGTGCTTTACTCACCAGGACATTAACCCTGTTACATCCCTAGGCAACTTCAAGCTAGCATTGCATGCCTTAACATCTAAGAGCCGAAGGAATAAGTTTAAGGGATTGCAGAAAGCTTAGGCACACCGAAACGACTAAGAATATGGGTATTTAAAAATCGTATTTCACAAGCACGCAAATAAGCTCAATTAAAGATTATGCTTAAAGATACCTGAGACAACCCTTTTCAGGTGTGGAAATATATAATGAACGTCTCTACTCGAGATTGATTTTTGGTCACATTTCTCGTACCATACTAAAAAAAGCACACTCTATCTATATAGTTAGTTGCTCAAGTATTACTAGCACTTCATTCTCATCTACGTTCATTGAGGAGGTAATTCCCAGTAGGCTTCTATTAAGTTCATGACTAAAGGCTTGTAGTCTTAGCGGGTTTCCTACTCGTGCTTGAAGTCCGTATTCCAATCCTTACGGGTATTCTAATTCTATATTATTTTACCGGCCTTATTTTATACGTGCGTTGAGTACTTATAAAGCACCATTCAAGGTGCTAGGCTCTATTGGCCTAATAGTTATATACTGCCAACTGAAGGCTACTTCGTCATACTCTCAATTAAAATGAAAACGGAATTACGGTGGGGGATATAAATAATATTATTCTTCATATATTAAGAAAATAGCCAAGCTAAAGCCTAGAGGGTGGCCCACGTTGAATTCAGTAAGTTGACAGTAAGCTAGTCAGAGCAATAAGCCCTGCAATGGCAGATACTGGCCCTATGGGCACAGGATCAACTAATATAGCTCTTTTAGGAGGGCAAGATTGGCCATCTGTGGTTAGTTTAACTAAGAGTTACTTTTTTAAAAGAAACCTGCCCCTTTCTGTCCAGCTTGAGGTACGTGCGGGGTGAAACAGTAAGTTACACGTATAAGTTCTTTCTATCCCCCTCCATTTTTCTTTCTCTGCCTCTTCTCTGTCTGTGTCTGCCCCTACCCATGCCTCTACCCCTACCTCTACCTTTGCCTCTGCCTCTGCCTTTATCTCCACACCTATTTCCGCACCTATCTCCGCGCCTGCCTCTGCCTTTACCTGTGCGCCTAACCCTGCCTTATACTATAGTCGTATTCATAACTTTATTAGCTATATATTCTCAGATATAAGGAAAGAGGCATAGGTAAATATAAATATAAAAGTAAAAAAAAAAGAGAAAAGGGAAGTAGATAACAAGCGGGCATAAATATAGAGATAGATATAAAAGTAGGCGCAGAGATAGATGTAAAGGCGGGGGTAGAGAAAGAAAGGCAGAGACAAATAGAGAGTCATAATATACAATAACTTATGTTCACCCCGGCTTAGGGTAAAAAAAGGGAAAAAGCTAACCCTATCCTTTCAGAACGGGCTAAATTAGCTATTTTTTACGAAAACGGCTAAGATATTGTTTAAAGCTAACTTAGCCGGTTCTGCGCCCGTAGAGTTTATAG
The DNA here is from genome assembly GCA_001692915.1 of Glonium stellatum. Taxonomy (NCBI): domain Eukaryota; kingdom Fungi; phylum Ascomycota; class Dothideomycetes; order Gloniales; family Gloniaceae; genus Glonium; species Glonium stellatum. The sequence continues at coordinate 52,848 of KV748834.1, read as the reverse complement.
GAACATTTATAACCCACTATATCTCTAGTATAACCTTAATAAGACCATCGATCACGCTCATCACACCGACGAGCTACCCTAATAATACAACCTAATACACTCACCACATTTCTCTTGGAGCCCAATGGACCTTAGTTGGCGTCGGCTTTTTCATAGTTGTAAGCATCGTCTTGTTTGTTCTCACTGTCCGTCGTTTCCCGGCTTGTGCAGCGGTCGCGACCGTCTGCTGTGGGTGCTTAGCAGCTTGTTTAGAAAATACTAAGTGTAGTATATTCGTTGGCTTCTGCTCTCCTTATTTCAGCATCTCTCGCTTGTATTAATTAGCATTTTGCTAACTCAGAGTTGCTGAAGCAAACAGATCTATTTACCAATGCTCAAGTTGTGGAACAAGTTTTCCTAGGGGGCAGCAGCGCCTAATTGTACATGGTATGACGTGAATTTAGAGCATCACAACGGATGGATATAACCGTCTCTGGAATTGGCGATGGGAGTTGACTTGAAAGGGCCTCTTGCGGATGCGTCGGCCACGATACAATAGGAACAATATTATCTGAGGAGAAGCATGCGCCTGTAGGATTGGGGAATATTGTAGTGCTTCTTATTACGGCTTGAAAGGATGACGCGGCTTGTAAGCCATGTATGGCGCTGGGAACGCAGATGCTGACTCCCAACAGATACAGAGCTGGACGATAGTTGAGATTAGTCTCCAGGAAATTAGCCTCTGAGTAAGTTAAACTCGATTGTATATAGATAGTCAAAGCTCTATAACACTAATCCCTTCATTGATCTATTTCCTCTACTTCATTCGTGATCCGCTGTGAGAGACACCTAACACAAATAGTATGCTATAGATTTGAAAATAATAGCTCTAAGAAAAAAAATTCGATGTCCGGTAGCCATCAAATCTCCGGATGCTTACGCATGTCGTCGCACTATGGACTTAGGAGTGGCATGTTCTAACCCCCCTAAAATCAGGCAGCCGCATTTCCTGCCCTGCCATTGGCTGACATAGTAACTTCAAACTTTTAGCTAAGGGAGCAATTATGAGCGCTTTGTAATTTCGGACTTGAGATTTGAGCGAGATCTAGAGCGGATCCAAGGCGCTGTGGAAAGATATAAGTGCGATGAAGGTAGCGAGCATACAATCATCATCTTTAACTCATAAACCTCCTAACTATCGTCCACAACAGTACCACCAAGAGTACCCCACTTCAAACCTACAACTGCTCCAAGATGGCTCCCCTTAAAATTGGCGTTATGCTCGAAAAGGTCCAACTCTCCGACATAACCTGCATCGACTTGATCGGTAACCTTTCTACGGAATACGTTAAGGTGCTCGCCGGGCTCGGTTACGCCGAGTATCTCCAACAAGCCATAGATATGGAATTCCTGTACATTTCATCTAGCCTTGAGCTAGCCTTCATGACGCCTTCTATGCATGTCAAGCCCACCGTGACCTACGACGACTGCCCGCGCGATCTAGATATTCTGGTAATTGGCGGCCCACCACCAACACATCGGCCAGAGGCTAGTCTTAAGTTTATGAAAGAGGCGGCGGAGAAGACGAAGGTGGTGCTGACAACCTGTATTGGCTCGGCGTGGTTGGCTAGTGCGGGTGTGCTGGACGGGAAGAAGGCGACGACGAATCGCGAGTTTCTACCAATCGCGAGGCAGATGCATCCAGATGTTGAATGGCTTGACCAGAGGTGGGTTGTTGATGGGAAGTTTTGGACTGCTGGAGGTGCTGGCGCTGGTATGCAAATTGCTACTTCATTGGAATATTCGGCAGTGCTGATATGACTCACTATCTAGGTAACGATATGGTTGCTGCCTATGCTCTGCAAACTTGGGATGAGAAATTTGTTAAAACGGTGTCATTGAATATGCTTGATATGGACCCGGCCTCTAGGGGGCAATTTTATAAGTAATGTTCATGATCAGGAAACGAGGTGGTTAATAGCGTAAATCCTTATGTTTCTTGGCCTAGAAATATCTCAATCCTATATGTTTTGAGGGAAAAATTTCTTTTTAGTGAAGTGCCAAAGTTGAAAAGATGCGATCACCGTTATTTGGTTGTCTACTGGACATTATGAAATATCATTACAGAATCTTTACATCAGATTAAACCATGCTGAAAACCAATCATGAACCACCACATTTGGCTAGGGAAGGCGCAACCGGAGCAATATCAATCGTAGCAGCGGTGACCGAATTGTTGGTGCCACTTAAAACTCCCCCACCAACAATCAAGATGTCGTTTTCGTTGGGCATTACCCTAAGACTTCGGGTATAAGACGTGCTTTCTGGTGTATCTACCTTTGTCCAAGCGCCGGGAGCGCCCAGAACATGGTTGAGGTAAACCTGAGGGCCACTGCCTGAACTAACGACAAGGGTACCTAGTGGGCCCCCGGCGGAACTCCATACAACATACGGCGAGCTTGTCGGTACAGTTCCATCTGTGGCAATCAAAGGCCTTCCAACACTGGCATTGAAGTTGGTCGGATCTGTTGAAATGCGGTAGTAGACCGCAAAAGAAGCCTCTGGAGCTCCCCAGAACTCGTAAGTCATGACATATTGCTTGAAAGGCATTTTGGCAACGACTGTCATACCAGGCCGGAAGTCGTACGTGCTGTAAGCAACATCATCCACTGGATCTTCCCAAGTGAGGAGGTCGCTGGAGACCTGGTGGACGAGTTTTTGACCATGAGCCGGGTCACGCTGATCAGAGTAGTAGACAATAATCTTGCCCTGCCACATCATGATGAATGGCTCCCAAACAGGTGTTTCACCATTGTTTGGAATCGCACGACCACCGTGAGCAACATGAGAGACAAACTTCCAGGTTTTTCTGAGAAGGTTCTAAGTAGGGCTACGAACGAGCAGGTATGGTTACAAGATGCTTACCCTTTGTCTGGACTTGCATACAGATCAATTTGGGTTTGGGATAAATCTGCGGGAATGGAATTTCCGGCTAAGAGAATGGTACCCGCTGGAAATTTGCCAATCGCCTGAGGGAGCTCGTATAAGAAAGGCTGATATCGTAAACCCCAACCATTTACTTGATCAATCACTCTCGAGAACTCCATCCATGTTTGACCCAAATCTGTCGACCGAAAGATTGGAAAGTACGGTAGCTCTAGCGAGTAATTTTCCCACGTTGCAAGGAGAACATTGTCATGTTCACAGTTTTGATTAAGGAGTAGCGTGCGAGCGTAAAGTGTCCTTGGAATGGTGTAGTTAGAGGGTGGTGTGAAAATCGTGATATTGGAAACAGTTCCTGGTTGTGATCCGGCCACGATGGAAGATGTTATGGACGGCAGTAGCGAAAGCGCAGCGAGCATGGAACGGAAAATGACCCGCATGATGGTGGGAGAAAGAATTGAGGTAAGGGAATATGATCGAGAAATGATAGTTTACTAACCTTCGGATGGCGACTATGTGAGGAGACTCATGAAAATATATATGCAGATCATCAATTGGGTGGAGTCTGAGGGGAAGAATCTGGGAAAAAAACTCGCGGAAGTTTCCTCGGTAAACAGAATTATGATCAAGCAAATCCATACTTCAGAAGGGTAGCTATCCCGTACTGTACCTGCATGTTGTGGGGTAGACAATTAGAGTAGGCATAAAAGCCACTGGCTCCTGCAATACGGACACTGCGGAAGTTGAGGCTGCCTTGGATTCCATCAATCAGAGCGTGACAATCGACCGAACCCGGCGTTGAGCCGGGAACTGGAAAATCAATCGGTTCATTCGTTAACTGCATAATACCATGACCTAAGCTGTCGACAATATTAAAGCAAGGATGTTCTGTGATGGGATAGAGTATCATAGAAGAGAACGGAGTGTGGCTGAAAGCTCGCGCGCCTCGCGTCAACGACTCAGGCGCGCCAAGCACAATCGACGCTTGGCGATATTTTTACCTAAGCGAGGCGCAATGAGATCACTGGCAGTTGCCTTCGTCGAGTCATATCGCCCTCCAGCAGCCTTCATGGATAATCTTTTCGCTCATTTGCACCTTCAGTCCGCAACTCAACCTGGGTATGAAGCACCAGTCACTCTTTTTCCTACCATGAGTTTGCGTAGAATTCGGAAAGTTTCCCCGACACGCCGTATGTTTCGGTGAATAGAGAATACTCGCAGTGAACGTCTTCACTTCTCGCCTCTCTGGCTTCGGCACTCGGCGGGACAACCTAATATTACCGTCAGAATATCTAATATTTCGCATTATAATAATGTCGGAATCTCCGTCAACGAACCCGATCTCACCGGACACCGTCCATGAATCCGATATGCCTCGCGGGAGTGCTCGGGTGCTGGATCACCAGAGCAAGGGCAAGGCTAAAGTGGAAGAGGAAGACTATATTACAAATGATGAGCGAGTCTTGCTAGATGATGAAAAGCTAGACGAAGGTGTAGATGAGGATGCGGACGAAGAAACTCGTCTCAAGTATCTCGCCACTGCGATCAGGGATCAGGATGACCTCGAAAGAGACATTGGTCGCCAGGCGGACCAGCTGATAACTGAGCAAGCTGATGAGCGGGACAATAAGCGCCTAGAAAAAACGGAAGCTGAAAAGCAAAGGTTTATAACACAGCTCAGAAAACTCGAACAGCGCCTCTTGCTTCCTGCCGGATCAACTACAAAGAACAAGATTCGCCAGGACATTGCGCATGCTGAAGCTAAGATTGAAACTCTTGAAACTGAGCTAAAGCAAATCCAGAAACGCATTGATGATCGACATAAGCCTGAGGATGGTAAGGAAGTTCAAGGGGAAGTGGCGGGGAATCAGCCTCTTCCTAATGAGAGCCGTCGGGATTTTCTTATTAGGACGGGTAAAATCACACCATTTTCGAGAATGGCACAAGTTCCAAGAACTTCGTCAAACCTCGCAGATGTTATGCTCGATGCAGAGGCAGAGGATGAAAATGACGAAGACATGGAAGAGTATGTTCGGACTGAGTCTATCTCAAAAGGCCCAGTTTCGCATCGAAATTTGATGAAACCGGGCTTTATGGACGAGGGAGAGGATGCAGATGGATCCCCTTCACCAGCAGCGTTGCCCGTTAAACGTCCTACAAAGAGAAGACGGGTTGAACCATCCCATGACGCAGCTGCTTCTCCCAGGGGCGAATCGAGTGTGGGGAACTCGGTAATGGAGGAATCAGATGATGCCTATAATCCTGAAATGGATGACAGGCAGCTCGCTGCTGTCGGCGAATCTGAAGAAGAACCGAATGAGGATATGGATGAAGACTACCTACTCGAAACTCCAGCCCGTAAGCGTAAACAACATGGTAAGAAGTCCAGAGTTACCAAACCTGTTGAGGAAGAGAAGGAGGATCTGACTGGAGTTGACGATGGTAATGAGAAAGTATATGAGAACCGCATGCGTTTTTGGGCAGAGGGCCGTTATCAAGCTCGGAAGCGTGCCCAGACAAAGAGAACTGCGCAGGGTAACAGAGATGAGATTGACGAGGCTAGTGGAGATTCTACTTTTGAACAAGAGTGCTATCAACCACATCCGACTCGGCCTGACGCCGAATTTGACGGAGGATATCGGATCCCCGGAGACATATATCCCTCCTTATTTGATTACCAAAAGACTGGCGTGCAGTGGCTATGGGAACTCTACTCACAACAAGTTGGTGGCATAATCGGTGATGAAATGGGACTCGGTAAAACGATCCAAGCTATATCCTTTCTAGCCGGGTTGCATTACTCGAAGAAACTCACAAAGCCCATAATTGTGGTTACTCCGGCCACTGTGATGAAGCAGTGGGTGAATGAGTTTCACAGATGGTGGCCTCCACTTCGCGTTTCTATCCTACACACGTCCGGAAGCGGCATGATGGACACGCGAAGAGAGAGCCAACTGGAACGAGAACTAGAATCAAGGGACTGGGACGACAATCGTCCTGCGCTCACGAAATCCGGAAGAGCTGCAAAGAGAATTGTCGATAAAGTCAAGCGAGATGGACATGTGCTAGTCACAACATACTCTGGACTGCAAACTTACGCGGAGTTTCTCATCCCTACGGACTGGGAATATGCGGTTTTGGACGAAGGGCACAAAATACGCAACCCTAATGCAGCCATCACTATTTATTGTAAAGAACTTCGAACCGCTAATAGAGTTATTCTCTCTGGAACACCTATGCAAAATAATCTTACTGAGCTATGGTCCCTTTTCGACTTTGTTTTTCCGATGCGACTAGGAACGCTTGTGAATTTTCGCAATCAATTCGAATTTCCCATTAAACAAGGCGGCTATGCAAATGCATCAAATTTGCAGGTCGAAACGGCCATGAAATGCGCAGAAACCTTGAAAGAGACGATAAGCGCTTATCTTCTCCAGCGTTTCAAGGTCGACGTTGCAGCAGATCTCCCAAAGAAAAGCGAACGAGTGCTCTTCTGCAAATTGACAAGGCAGCAGAGGGAGGCTTATGAAAAGTTTCTTAGCTCTGAGGAAATGAAATCTATCATGAACGGTAAACGCCAAATGTTATTTGGTGTAGACATTCTTCGCAAGATCTGCAATCACCCTGATCTTGTGGAGCATAAGACCTTATCGAAGAAACCTAAATATAACTATGGCACTGGCGCGAAGTCAGGCAAGATGCAGGTTGTGAAGGCATTATTGGAGATATGGAAGAAGGGTGGCCACAAGACTTTGCTCTTCGCTCAGCACCGGATTATGCTTGATATTCTTGAGAAGTTCGTTAAGACTATGGATGGATTCAATTACCGACGCATGGATGGAACCACCGCGATCAAGGACCGGCAAGACGTGGTTGATGAGTTCAATCGAGACCCCGATTTGCACGTCTTCCTCCTCACTACTAAGGTTGGGGGGTTAGGAGTCAACCTCACCGGTGCTGACCGAGTCATCATCTATGATCCTGACTGGAACCCATCAACAGACATACAGGCTCGGGAGCGTGCTTGGCGACTCGGGCAGAAGAGGGAGGTCGAGATATACCGTCTCATGACTGCTGGTACCATTGAAGAGAAGATATATCATCGACAAATTTTTAAGCAATTTCTCACAAACAAGATCCTTAAGGATCCGAAGCAACGCCAAACGTTCCAGCTACGAGACCTTCAAGACTTGTTTACTCTGGGAGGTGAAAATGACGGGGCCACTGAAACAGGCAACCTTTTCAAGGGTACCGAAGTCAAGTTCTCTGATAAGCAACCCGACGCTACAGAGCAGAACCAAGGCATGCCCACTCCTCCAACGGAGACAGAACCTGCTCATCTCAAGACCGCCAAGCATTCAGTTTTCAGCGTTGTTGCTAGTTCCAGTAGTAGTGGTTCTGCTAATAGCGATAGTGCTTCTGAGAATCTGGCTGCTATTACAGGGGTGTCGCGCCAAGAGGACTATGCTGTAGATGATTTCGAACAAGCAACCGACGCAGAAGGCTCTGGCGGTAACGCCAACGATGGAAAAAAAGATGACCGTCTCCTTAGCACCATCTTCGCCCGCTCTGGTGTTCATTCAGCTCTCGAGCATGATGCTATTCTCAACTCCAATTCACGGAAACCTAAAGTAACCGCTGACCCTGAAATTATCGCACGCGAAGCACGTAGAGTAGCTTCCGAAGCTGCAAGAGAACTACAGCGTGCAGGTGAACTCGCTCGGACGGTCCCAGTTGGCACTCCAACGTGGACTGGAACGTTCGGAACCGCAGGACGGCCGGAGGAGCGTCCACGCGGGCTGGGCGCCGGTAGAGGAGGAAGGGGCGGAGGTAGCATGGGAAGAGGCGGTGGACCGTCATCTTCCTCTATCCTCGCGAACCTCGCCGCACGTCAGACCGGTAGTCCTGGTGGTGGTGCCTCATCGGCCTCTAGTCGCGCAGCGACGCCTCAGCAAACGCAACCGCGAGGTCGCGAGTTCCTAGCGCTGATCAGGGACTACCTTGTCGCTCATGGCGGAAAGGTGCATACGCAAATGCTGATTGATCACTTTAATCGATTTTGCGGCACGCCCCAACGCACGGCTGAGTTCAAGGAGATGCTGAAACGCATCGCCGTGCTTGAGAAGGGAAGCACGGGTCGTGGGAAATGGGTCCTCAAGGATGAGTTTAGACCAACAGGGCGGTAGCGCGCTTAATATTCTGTGATTGCTAACAGTCGATGAACGAGATTATTGGAGTTGGTGGCGGTAAATACGATTTTTACGCAGGGCCGTCATTTAGCTGTTGACATTGGTTCGTTATCTTGCATTGGGCTGGGAGTTTTTGGTGGCGTGGATAACAGTTTCCTTTCGCCCGGTTGCATACCCTTACGTTACGTTTCTTTGCACCAAGACCTGAAGTATGGTGTCCAGAATAGTGAACACATCACTTGCATTCGATCTCTCGATCGCCATTTAGATCTAACAACCTAAGTACAAGTAAAGAAACGCATGATCTCCATGTGATGACTGCCGTTCAGCATATTCATCTAATTGTAATTTATTATGTAGATTTTGTAAGTATTCCAATGATAGTCGTAACATGGCGTAATGCCTCCATTTCCCTTTCTCACCCAGGAATGCTCACCACAGGCACCACTCTCCCCTACCTTCGAACACGCAAATTACTTCGCCGCCGCCGCTCAACCAACTTCACTTTTTTTTTAAAGTATTACCCAGCAAAAAAAAAGCACCTTCACCCTCGGGGGAAACGCCTGCAAACACCCGATCCGTACACGCGAACCTCTCTTCCCAAATAGCAAATAAAGTCGAACCATAATTCCTAGCAAAAAGGTTGACCAAACAAGGTACTTGTTGGTACAATGTAGAGACAGAATATATAACACAGTAGAAGGTAAAAACGTGAACGTGATGCGAGAACGCCGCCGATTATGCAAGGTAGGAATGAGGGAGTGGTCGATCGAATGCGATTGTTGTAGGTACGAGGACGGCTGGGATGATTTAGAAGACGCCGAATCCGCCAGCAAACCAGGTGAATGAGAGGACAGTGATAGTGCACATGGCAAAGAGGAAACCGAGGGTTTGGCGTTCGGTACTGGAGAGTGCGGCGCTACAAGTCGGGCAGTGGAAATCTGTGTATCGAGCGAGTCAGTTAACGCTTTTTGCAGTATTCAACTTCATTGGCATGGCTTGATGGGTTGATTTAGTAGAGGCTATGATTACTGACCTGACCATGGGGTATACGGCTGGGGTGTGTACATGCCGAATGTGTACTGATTGTATACAGCTAGGTATCCTGCCTTCGCTGTTGCACTAACGCTGCTGTCTGCGTCGAAAATGAGAAGAGTATATGTCTCCGTTAGGAGTGGTAAAGTGGCGGTAGATTGGTATGCTCCAGTATCCCAGAGCACTTTGCCAGTCTCTTTGGTAGATTGGTTAAGGGCAAGAGTATATGTGCCCTGGTTCGCAGTGCAGGTCGCAAGCACATCAATAGCTGTAGGAGTTACAGACAGAGAAGTGTAGTTCCAAGCAAACGTTAGCCATTCGCCAATTTTGTAGTATTGTTGGCCAGAGATAGCAGCGGGCGTCACCATTTGGACTCCGCCTGCTGGCAGGCGGGGGTCGAATACAGTAGTAGCAGATGAATTGCCTGTGTTGGTGGGTTCGGCTGTAGCTTTGGTCGTTTTGTGGGAGTTTGTGGATTTGCTGGAACTTTTTCCTGTTGCTGATACCGAGTCCGTTGTGGCAACTGCGCTTCCTCCTGTTGTAGCAGCGGAATCGCTCTTTGTCTGCTTTGAGTCATCTGTTGACTGAGGAGAGTCTGTTGCCGAAGTCGCAGTGGCTTGTGCTGTATCTGAACCTAGGGAGTTTTGGTCAGAAATCACCACTTCTACGTGTCAATTAGTTCATGACGTACTCTGGCCCGCTCGTCCATATAGAATCCCTCCAACATCGCCTATTGCTTTTATGTCGCCAAATGCCTCTGGCCATGGCCACGCGGAGGAAAGGGATGAGAAGGTCAAGGCAGTCGCGAGAAGCTGGGATGGCTTCATTTTAGGGCAACAAAGATGTTTTAAAGTGTAAAATGGGGTCGAAAGTCGTGAATGCGATCGAGGCTGTGAAAATAGACGAAGTGTTGCTCGTTGTTGTACAAGCTTCAACGCGGATTGTCGAGTTGTTGTGGTGCAGCCGGGGAAAACTTTGGGGAACCGTCGACGCGTATGCAATACTGCTCTCCTCCGTCTAAACGAGCGACTGATGAAGAAGAATAGGAAGACAAACGAACGATAGACGTTCGAGCCAGTCGAGAATTGTATAGGAGTAGAGGAAGAGAAGACGAGAGAGTGGTAGACAATCACCAGCTTTCAACAGGGGCAATACAAGTTTGGGATGGTTGGCCGGCGGATCTCGCTTCAAACGCCACCTCCCTCCGAGCTCTCTGGCCATCTACTCTATTTTTGGCGCTCGTACTTTTTCAACCGTCATCGTTTTTAAGACATTGTTACACGCGAGCCCAACACCCCGCTGACTTGCGGGCCTACAACAATGTAACATTGAGCTCAGAGCTGATTGCGGAAAAGGGGTTTTGCCCTAGCAGAATTTTAATCTGCTTTCAAGCACTCGTTCAGTTGGGTTCATGCTGCCGTCCCGCCCTCATACCCCAGCAGCCCAGCAAATAGAATCCCTGCTCGCAGTGGCAACACTGCCACGCTGCAAGCTCATTTGTCGTCGACTTCGACATCTTCAGCCGCGATCTAGAATGCCTCACCGACATATGAATCTTCTTTCTATTACATCTCCTCTGACTTGCTTCCTTCGTTTGTCTCCGAGAATTAGATGCTTGTCCAACTACATAAGGACAGAGAAAAGCCGCAACTAACAGCTAAATAGCGACACACTACGCCCTAAACCCTTGAAATCTGCAAGCGCTCTCGTTCTCTCTTAGTATCATTGACAATTCTGCTGGTACATTGAAATTGCCTTGGATGTAACTGTACATTTTCTACACTTCCCAAGAAATTTCTGGGCAAAACCACAAGCGTGTCCTGTACTGCGATTCCTCTAACGGATTTTCTTTCTCCATTAATCCTGGTCGCGAATTCCTTAGAATAGTTAACGTACGCTTTCCTAAGCTTGTGACTAATAGTGTGTATATTTTCTATGATATAGTATTGGCATCGCTGCGTATTGGGCCCCTGCTTTCCTCTTAGTCGAAGTTTTGATTGGTCTTCACTCCGTTCCCGCTGCAATTTATGTCATCGTGAAATAATCTTAGTAGCTTCCACGTATTTGAGACTGTTCCATCAGCGTCTTCTTCTCTGGTTTATTTCCGGCTTTATTTTTTGGTTTTCCTTTCCCAGCCTTCTCAATATAATCTCTATTCGACTTTTCTAAAGTATAGAGTTGAAACACCGCCATTCGCCAGTCACTGACGTCCAAAATTTATCTATAGAACCACGATATTAGCGCAAGCGTTCCAAGCCCTACTTATGCAGGATGCAAGAAACAAGGACTTGAATGAGTAACACTCTCCTTACATTGTATATACACTTTAAAAGATCAAGCTAAAGGTGAGTCACACCAATATTAAAACTCTAAGAGGGGCTGAGGGCTTGGCCATAACCTGCAATACCTAATCCAAAACTATTCGGAATCTTCATATGCGAAATTCTGCACAACGCCTCCTGGGCCTCCCGTGTATGTCGCCTTTGTATTTGTCATGATAACTTCAACCATCCTTTTCACTATATCTTCGATAGTCATTTGCTTCTCAACTGGTCTCCTCGTATCATTTCTATGGCATCCCTAGCCGCGCGTTCTTCACAGCCTATAGCCATCGGAGTTTCGTATTTGCATAACGGTTGAATGGGCAGCATACGACACGATGCTGACCGGCCGCCCACTTGCAGTTTTTCGATGCAGTCTCTTTAAAAGAAAATCGGCCCATGCACCCTGGCAAATGACTCTTTAGGTCGTTGCAATTTCGCTTCTACCCGATAGAGAGTCACTTGAGAAGAGGTTTTAGCTCGGGTGAGGAGTTGGGCGTTAGAATGGAGAAGAGGCGGGACTGAATCTTGATAGATTTGTGTGTATGGCAGCTTGCCAGGACCTGCAGACGCCTAAATAAAGAGGAGATCGGATGTGGGAAGTTGGAGAAGAATTAGTTCAAGCAGCCCAACCATGTTCACTATTAACAACTACTGAAGCATCGTGAAAAGATGGTCCCGACGTATCAGAACAAAAAAACGATGATGTTGCGAGTGTAATAATAGTGATGTCTATAGATCGCCGCTTGTGGAACCAATAAAAGCTTGATATGGTGATGTAATGAAGCTGTTAAGGAAGTGATTGGCTTTCGGTGAAAGGCCGGACAGACCATAAATTCGGCCTCGGGAATGTTATAGTGTAATATTGGGAAGTATGTATAAATAGAGAATAACTTTGAAGCTCAATACAGGCTGGCTTTTAGCAATAGGTTAGCTTCCTCTACCATACTCAGCCAATGCAGCCGCCAAAGATATCCTCACAGTTATAGTATATGAATTACTGAAACAAAAAAGAAAAGTTCATGATTGGAGTGAGAATATAGTCAAATTTGCAATATATGAGGGCCGAGAATTTAGAAATCCTTCCTTGGGGGAAATAAAGCCGCCAGATATATATAAGCCTTGTTGTTTCTTAAGATTGTAGATTGGACATATTCGTTACCCATTGTTGGTTAATTACTAAGCCGTTATTTACTTTATCGATACCAAGCTGTGAGCCTCCAGCTCTCGGCGCAACGTGTTTCCCCAAAAGTAAGTTGCTAGCAATACCCGTCAACAACTTGTTTTCGCTCTTTATACCCCACCTCTGACCTCATCCTCCCTGAAGGTAGTGTTCGCTTCCGAAAGCTACCCAGCATCGCATCTCGAGGGTGGTTGTCTGGCAGACAACCGAGGAACATATATTACTGTGCCAGAAATTGGAACCCAACCCATTGTCCGATGTCCCCTCCAATCTCTTTCAGCAAAGCGAAAACCTCCTATCCTATCTTTGCCGCAACATTTGCGCATAATCATCCCGGGTGCCTTGTAGTAGGAGGTGGTGGGGGCTCTGGTAATTTTATGCCATTTAGCCGATTGAACGGAGTACTTGAGCTTGATGGCTAACTGAAATGCGCACAGGACGTAGTGGAGTTGGAAATAAAATCACCGTATTTGATGTAACTTCACGAGCGGCAACCCTTGAACCTACTGCAGAGCTAGAGCTATCCCGCGATGAAGACTCGGTGACGTGCCTTGCCAACTTGGCCACAAAGGATGGCCTGGTGGTTTATGCCGGAATCAATTCGTCTGAGAGCGATCGTCTAGCCGGCAAGAACGAACACTTTAGGTCCTTTCTAGTCGAATACCCAAAGAAGAAGGCTGGAGAGAAAGGATCGAACAAGAGCTCAGAAGCAAAGGTGTCATTCCTAAGCAAAACGAGTTTATTTAAACCCGTGGAGTCTACGTCTGCGAAGAAGGAAGCATATCAGCGCATTTTGCGCCTTTCCCGCCCCAAGAGGAGTGCATCCGGTAGCAAGCGTATCGGAGCTATTGCTTCAAGTCTCGCCGGGGAGGAGAGTGAAATTGTCGTCTTCGATGCCACAACATCATCGCCAAAGTCACCCGGAGATATAATACAGAGACTTCCCACTCATAAAGGCGACGAAGCGAACGATGTCGATATCGTAGAACCTGAGGATGGCGACTTTAAGCTAGCATACTGCACCGATTACTCGGTCTTTGTTAGTAACATTTCTTATGATTTTGGCAAGAAAAAGCCTCGGCAGGAGCTGGCACCACCACGTCCTAAATATTCTGTTCCTTATCCGGATGTATTTGAATCAAAAGGACGGTTTAAAATCCGATGTCTGAGGTGGCTAAGCCCGTCCCATATTCTACTTCTCGCAAATTTACCTAACCGGACAGGAGTTGAGCTCCTTATTCTTACTCTTTATGATGATACTATGGGAAGCGTCACACTCCGTAAACGCCTTCCTCGACACGTCAAAGCAGCTGTGGACATGGACGTATGCGCCTTAGACGCTGATGAAAAGGGAGCATATCAAATCGTCATAGCCGTAGCCGGTATAGACATCTCCACCATGATTTTTACCATGGACTACCAAGGCACAGCAAAGAACTATTTGGGTAGATTTCACTCCTATACGACAGTCCGCGATGTTCACCCTGTGCAAATGACCAAACTCGTTTTTAGTCCTTTCTTCTCCCCCTGGTCGGGTCCTAACGGTGACAAAATTCAAAATCCAGGGCCACAGTACCTCCGCCTAGCTTCCACTTCCCTCGGCAACACAATTGTTGTTGATAACTTCACACTCCAGCCTATCTCAAAGAAGCCTCGCTCGCGTTACGTGCTTAGCTCTTCCAAAACGCGTGCGCTCCATCAGACCGTTACATACTTCGTCATGGCCTTCGTCCTACTCATCGGCCTTCTTCTCGTTCAATCTCTCCTTGATACTGAAGGGCAATGGAGCACTTCAATTGTCCCGGAAAGCATACGCAACGCTGCAGGAGGCTTAAAGCCGCCCGGCCAAGTCATTGATGAAATCCGATTAGCTCAGCCAGATGCCGTACCTGAAGGTGTCAAAGTTCCTGTCGTAAAAGCGAGTAATAGGCTACGAGACCTCCTGCACCTACACCATAGCGACAAGGACGCTGAAGGAGTAAAGCGGAAAGCTCTCATCGTTAGGGACGATCCGGACTCCGATTCCTCACTTTCAACGGAAGTGCATTCGAGTCCTGAAGCAGTTGTGAAATCGCATACGAAGGCAAAGCAATGGGATGAGTTAACACATGCCGAGAAATCGAGGTGGAAAGAAAAGCTAGCTAGTGCGGGTATGTGGGCTGTTGAGGAGGGCGAGACGGTGCTGAAGGGTATTTTCTTTAGTGAGGCCGCGGGAATTGTGGGACAGATGGCGCAGGCAGCAATGAATGGATGATCAGAAGTTTGCATGAAGACGACATTGGCACATAGACGTTGGCATTATTCGCATTGGATATTCAATACTAGTTGGCCGTGATACTTAAAACCTCCTTGAGCGTCGCGCTATCGTAAAAACCTTGAATATGGCCTTACAAACTAAACTTAGTAAAACTTTTCTACCACGTAAACTAATCATTAAACATCAAGAAACAGTTCATAATGGATCACACAAACTCTTATCACGCTAGGTTCAGCTTATTGATAAGCCTCGCGACCTCACCCTCGAGACCTCACCCTCGATAGGATTGTTGGCGGCCGACTCGCTGGCCCCGCATCATCTGGTCGAATTCCTACAGTTTGGTGTTCCGGCTCTGCATCCAGCTGGTTTGGATTCCCATTGTGGAAATCCCTATTCTCATCCCTGCTCTGTCTGCGTGCCACCTCTTCGGCCCAGCCGCCTTCGTCTCGATCCTCCTGTTTCTGCGGCCACAGAATCTGCTTCAGCCAGACCGCCCTGATCATCATCCCAAACACGAACAGCCACGTAGTGATCAAGCCGACAGTTAGCGCGCACCCAAGATACTGAATTGGGCGGTTATTGTCGAGCGCACGTGCAATAGCAAAGGTGGCCGTTGTGAGTGCCGTGTTGGGGAAGATGAACGAATACCACGTCATAGCGAAGTCCATCCTACCCCGCGCGGCGCAGCTCCAATGTGCGCCAACGCTGACGAAGAAGAACCAGAAGGCTAGGCCCCATAGCCAAAGCCCTAGCCAGTTCGCCATGATCATGCTGACGCGCGCCGCGAAGGCGCCGTTGCCGGTACCCATGAAGTTCGGCGGCACCACGCGCGGCAGATTCTGCCCCATTGTCACAACGCCGGCAATCGTGAAACCAGACGGACCTACGCTGATGAACATGCCTGGGCGCAGGGATTCTTTGGGGAGTTTTTGTGTCATCAGGCGATAGATGAAGGCGGAGTAGATCATAAGCGAGACCATGAAGCCAATTCCCTGTAGTGTGTAACCTGAGATGATGATATCGAGGGAGCGATTGCCGTCTGTCTTCGCGGAGAGCTGGCCAGCATGGGGGCCGACGATTAGGAGCGGGTAGGCAGGAAAGATCCAGACAGGCGTCATTTGCGAAATTGTGAAGGTTTGCGTCGACCACCTAGGAATTGTGAGAACAGCGAGGTTCAGGACAGATTAGAAAGAGGAAGGTAGCGTACATGATTAGGTATATAATGAAAGAAAACAGCACTGCTAGCCCACAGTATATCCAATACATCATCGCCATAGTTTCTTTCAACCAATACCCTGTTTTCTCTCCAACTCCATACTGCGTAATGTTCATTAAGATTGTTCCGAACCCAATCACAGCGGCCGGTATGAAAAGCGACTCGGTAGGATGGAGGAAGCTAGCCTTGAAGGTGGAAGGATACAGGTAAAATCGCATGCTGATCATGAAAACATCAAATATAAATAGGACGATGTTTAAGAGGAAGAATATACAGCCAAGGGCATAGATGCCTTGGAAGCGGAACGGAACTACAAGGTTACGAACAATATCAGATATCGTCATCAGAATCTAAGGACACACACATAGGAAGCAGATTTGTCCGTTTCCTGGCTATTGCAAAAATTTTACCCACCGGTATGCAAAACATTGGCAATGCCTCCCGTGGCCATTGTCATAGTGAACCACGTCCATGTGAAATGTCTTATCCTTTCCTTTAGCCTCAGTCGTGTATCTAACGATACATGCTTCTCACGCTTCCCATTTCCCTCCCCGGCCATCTTCGAAGAATCCCTTTCCAGAGGGGAGTGGCTTTGTATGTGCTCTTCGCTCCGCCATGGTTGTTGCTCCGATTCGCTTGAAGACGACAACTTCGGCGAGGACGCAGCGTCCCTCTCGATATCTCTGTCAATGCTGCGGGGGGGTAAACTAGGCATCGAAAGGGAAGAAAGAGCGTCATGAGAGAGGAGGGGCTACGGGTGTTGTCGATGGTAGGGAAGATAAGGCTTCAAATCGGTAGAAGGTCGTTCATCGACGTGAAGAAGTCTCTGGAGGCCTAAGAAAAAGTCTCTGGAAGCCTAAGAAAAAGTCTCTGGAAGCCTAAGAAAAAGTCGCTGGGGGCCTAAGAAAGCCTCCATGAAATGCCAGCAAGATGATACGAGCCAGATACACATTCTGCGCCTTGTGTGCAGCGTTGAACTTTGCGCCATTACAGAATGACGCGGTTGGCGGCGGATTGCAAGCCACTAAGGAGCCGGTAGCCGAGAGACGATCTGGGATCAAATCAAGTCAATCAGATTAATAAGTAGACAAAACTTTTCGCCAGAATCGAAACGGTGAATAGAGTAATAATTGTGTATAGCCGTCAATTGAATCTCTACATCTGCAACTGTGGAGAGGTCAAAAATCTTTACACCCCGGCGCCATCAGATGCCGCTCAACAAAGCAGTAGATCCCGAAGCAATCCCGAGTCCGATCCAACCGAACCCCACCAAAAGAAAGCCAGCACCGCGTCTACCTAAACACCTGCCAGGTCAAGTGTTCGTATGCCACCCCTAGCAGTAGTCTGCCATGATTGCTCGAACAAAAAAAATTGCCAGTATCACTGTACATTACCTCACCAAAAACTGCACCATCCGATATAGTGCTGACACAAATTCTCTAAGTTTGTCGCCTCTCTAATCAACCTGTCCACTTGAAGGTTGACGTTCAGTTCTTCGTGAGGCTTGAAATCGCGTCCTGTCAACTTCTCCTTGACCCTAGATAAGACTTGCAAGGCACGAGCATTCTGAACCTCCTTGGCCTCTGCCTCGTTTGCTGGTGCAACGCTAGATCGATGACGAGGACGGAAAGAACTAGTATCTCGCTCTACCTCGGGACCAATTATCGAGGCACGACGCTCCGAAGGGAAAGATGGTTCTGGGGGGGATTCGCGGTTGCCAAGTCTCCAGGTGAGCAAGGGGTCATGAATGAACTAAAGATTTTGTCAGCTTTCGTCCCATAGCATAGTCCAATAAATAACTACTTACAGCTTCAAGCACAGCCATTACTGACTCCTTGTTATTCCTAAGCACCCGCATCACATGTTCACATGTCGTCCTGTAGCTTCCCTCAATATTGCTAACTTCCATTGCGTAAGTCAACATTCTGGTCAACCGGAACGGAACACGTTCTGGGTATTTCTCGCGATGCATAGCTACTTCAAAGCAGTCGCCAAAATCAATATGGATGATCTTGCCAGTAACTTTGTCAAGCATAAGATTTGATGGATGTCGGTCACCCAACCCGAGGATGTAGCCAACCATAGACATAACGGCCAATGAGCGAGTATAATTGGTACGTCGGTCGAGCCATGCTTCAGAACTCTTACTCTTCAGCCAAAGGACTCGGTAGAGATCTTGTCCAGTCGTATTGTCCAGTGCATAACCGAAAACCTCAACCTTTTGCATCAGGGTAAGACAATCATAATCAGGGGCCATCTGAAGCATGATTCGGTGCTCGATGTTCAGAAGGATTTTGCGACTCTCACGATATTCCCGGATGAGAACATGCAGCGTGTCGCTATTTGGAACATATCCCAAGAGACCAGATTGGGTGGACAGCGGAATGGCAGCGTACCGTTGGACATTCAGATGTCGTTTGCGAGATTCCGCATCGTTCTCCAGAAGCGTGTTGACCAATCCGAACAGTTGCATTACACGTTCATCTTGGCGAATGTCTTCATGACCCTTGAGAATGTGCATGTGAGTTTTACCGTCGCTTCCCTTCATCTCTAGTTTCCTAGGTCTTTGTTTGGACTGGATAACGGTAGAAACTGGGTCGAAAGAAACGATTCGAATGACTGGCTTGCCGCTCTGGTAAGTTCCAGGCACAGCTAGGTCTAAGTCCTGCGCAGCTTTGAGCTTAGGAGAGACATATTGAAGCTCAAGCGTCATAAGTGATGGTAGCTGGCGGGCAATCTTTCGGAAAACCTGGTAGTAAAGGTCCCACGCTTGGTTAAGATCACCAACTTCCCCAGAGCTGCGGAACGTTGTGCACCAGTCTCGTGCTTCTTGCAGTTCACGACCGAAAGATTGGATGAAGGAAATCTCCCTCAGAGTTTCGGGTCCCTTGTCGAGCATAGCATGCAGTGGAGCAAGCGTAGCAAACATTCCCTCGATGTTGTGGTCTCCAAAGTATAGTCTTGAAGCTTCCTCTAGACCCTCATGCCACTGCTCGTGCCATAGAACGGCGATTCGAATGAGCTCATGGCTAACAAGATCGGCTTGTTCCACGAGTTTAGGAGAATGTTGACGCATTGTTTCCATCAGCTGCGCAGCTGAGCGTGAACGGCGCGACACATCTGACTTCATTGAGACTGTCAAAGGGAACACTAGAGCCTGTGGATGAGCTCGACCAACATCAGATAATAGGCTAAGGATAGATTGTCTGACTCGCTGATTTGGTTGGTTGATGCGGGCCAATAGTTGCGGGATGACCTCCAACCAAGTATCAATACCTACAGTACTGATACCCTCAGTGACAGCAGTGGTAACTTCTTGTATACCACCATGCGTGAACCAGAGAGTAAGCAACCGCAAGGTATCTTGGAGGGAACTTGTGGATGAAAGAGCGATTGATTTGAAGAACCCTTGGATTGCTGGCACGACATGATCATGCACAATATTCGAAGGTATCTCAGTGGTTTCTCTGTCAGCTTGAGACGTGATGGAAGTGACGACCTCGAAATTTGCAAGCGCCCATGCATGCCATGCTTTGTACCAGTTCTGGTTATACCTTGTAGCAGCAGCGTAGGCAGATAAAATCTCATGAACATGTTCGTGATCCCAGTCTCCGTGGTGTAGGAAAGTCTGCCATTCTCCCTGCTTAAGGTAGCATTTGGCAAGGAGCCTGTGACACTCGGCCAGGTCGGCCGGTGAATTAGATGCGTTAGAACCTGCAAGCATGCTCGATCCGTTCATGCCGTTTATACAATTGACACCATTGGTGATGCTGAAAGGATTTAGACCATTGACGCCATGGCCATTACTCATACCATTAATTCCGTTGGGTGAGACAATTGGATTAACTGTTGCCTGACGAGCTCTGACTTGGAGGTCATCTGCAACTCTTGCAGTGAAATCTTTGAGAACATCCAAAGCTTCCTGCTGATGACTTGACGTTGACCACATGAATTTGAAGACCGCGTATGATATTGGGTATGGAATTTCGTTTGCGTGAGCGTGCACATGGGCAAAAACGTCTTGGCCGTCTATGTCAAGGAGCTTCTGAAGAGCTTTCTCAGCAAGGCCAGGCCGTTGATTCTTCCGGCAAAGATTCGTGAATTTTATCCACATTTCCATGCTCTCTTTCGGACTGATGACAAGTTGTCGGACTTTTAGCATTCGCTGCCATACATCTGGATTCGGTTGGCAACCTCTGAGACGTTTCATCCAAGTGCTTCGCATGCTAGCTTGTTTCTCAGGGTTCATATCATTTTGTTTATAGGTAATCAGTTCCTCCAGCTCGGCAAGCACCTGGACTCGGATCATTGGCAGATATGCTCTTTGATATGACTCACCCAGGAGTGAGCTAAGTTCCGCACCGAGTCCTTTTCGAGCCTTCTCTATCTGTTCCCGGGCTTGCTCGAACTGGTTATTATGGATGCTGAGGATAGATCCAAAAAAGGCCTTATCAGGAGACTGTTCCTTCATCACCACCAGGTAATTATTCATATCTGAAAACTTGCCAAGACCCCAGGCGGCGGTGGCAGCTAGAGGAGCAATGGCCTTCCGGTACTCAGGCGAGGCGTGTGTCCACTTATCCTTGGCGAGACTAGACAGGAGATCCCATTCACCAAGAGCATGTAAGCATCGCATTTTACCCATGGTAATTTCGAAAGACTCCGGTTCTTCCTTCTCTCTCCTCTGATACGAGTTCAAAGCGTCCTCCCATTTTTGCAACTTCTCGAACCATGTCTCTTTCAACTCGACATCCTGGTAATTCTGGGCTTTACGTAGGATACCGAACGCAGCATCAGTCTGCTGTAGCTGGTTATTGATGCTTATCAAAGCCTCTACAGCACTTGCATTCTGCTCCGCATTGAATTCCAGTTCTTTGTAATGCAACGCCTTCGCAAATGCATGGCATTTTGCAGCGTACATACCAAGAATACGGACATCGATTGGCAATGCCTTGTCGTCATGTTCCATGAACTCCGCAAGATTGAGCAATATTTGGAGGATCTCTGGAGGGATGTTCGGAGACGTGAGTGCAGTTTCGACAGATCGGACCAATTCCTCTTGGTATTGATCGTACAGTTCCGTCCAGCAAGATACAAAGGCAGAGTTGAAAAGGCTCTTGGCGATAGGGTTATAGATGCTAGCTAATGGAGTGCAGGCGCGGAGCGCCTGCTGAGGTGACTCTCGGAGTAATTCAACGCTAAAGCGCCTCATCCACTCAATCCAATCTTCCCGTGTAGTCTTCGATGATGCTTCCCAAGCGTTCTTAAGATGCTGTTGATTAACTGCTAGTTTCTTCGTCAGAATCTCCGCCGGGTTCAAATCCTCATCATCATCGCCATAACGTTCATCTGGGCTAAGGTCCTGCGGTAATGGTTCTCCTTTTTGGAGCTTCGAAACGATCAATGCGTAATTGGAATGAGGCACCTTTTGAGCCACAAGAATCTTGTTGATGGTTGGCACGAAGTGAATGTAGTCCGGGCCAAGCTGAAAGATCAGAGCACATAATGTTTCTAGCGCAGTTTGCTTAAGAGAGTTTTCACTACCAGCAAGCACCCTCGAAAGTGGATGAATGATTTTAGCGGCGAACTCTGAGATGTTCACTTGTCTCGACAGTCTGCCTAATGTTTCAATAGCTTGTCTTCGAAGATTTACTGGTTGGCCCGGCTTATCAAACATCCTTACAATAACCGGAATTATTAAGTGCATGTACTCTTCAGCGCTTGAGCCGAAGATGAGGAACGCGTGGAGCACTCTCTCCGACGGTAGGCGCTTGTTTGACTGATCTTGGTCAAGAACGCCTAGCATGAGAGGCAGAACGCCGGCAAGATAAACTTTGAACTCGCCCTCTAGAGAGCGAGCGATTGCTTCGATTAGAGATAGAATAGTGGCTTGAAGCTGAGGTGTAGCGCTCCAGAAGTCTTGGATGGTCGTTAATATGCTCGGAAGGAATGGGCGGATATGCTGGCGCACAATTCGAACCAGTTGGCTGAGCTGATTGAAATACCCCTCGACACGACCAGGGGGAGCGCCGCGAATGACCATCAGAAAACCTGGAACCACCTGGCTCAAGAACGGCACGCACTTAAGCCCCATTGTGGCGTAGATATTCATAACGGCGTCAACAACTGCAGAATGGTACTGAGCTAATGAGGTATCCTTGAGCAAACCCATGAGAGTGCTAATTACGATCGTTGGGTAATACTCTTCGTTGGATGGAGTCGTTCCAGTCATGATCAAAGAGACATCAGTAACTGCTTGAGACTCCGCTACAAGATTGCTATCTGGCGACTTCTCCATAATTTTCTATGGCATGTCAGTACAATTCCAGGTCGCTAAACATGAAAGCACAGCAGGTGTCCTCTGAGCAGTACTTACCTGATGCTCATCTGGATCAAGTGCACCTAATATACCCATCAACTTAACGGTTTCTCGCCTCAGGTCGCCTTCCGGTTCCGTCTTCACAATATTGACCAGGATAGTCAGCAGCTCTGGGTATTCCCTATACGGTTCAATAACATAGCCAGCATTTGTCGCCAACTGACCGAGTGCCCGTAACGCGGCGAAGCGTTTCGAGTCTGACCCAAGGTCTTGCAAATTCTCTATGACGATTGCCATCAAGTCAGGGATGTACTTTTTCATATCTTCCCCGCCAACTGTTGCTAGGTCACCGATTGCTTTTAGAGTAGTCGAGGCCACTTCAGGGTTTTGATCACGCGTCTTGGGTAGAAGAACAGTGACCATTGGGTCTACATAAGGTTTGATTAGTGTGTTAGACGCACCAACAAGGTGACTGATTAGTCTGGCACTTTCTTCCTTATTGCGCGCGCTATTCGAGTACTCCACTTCAGTTAGGAGTTGAATAAGTACCTTGCGGAGCGACGGGAACACATATGCGGGGTTGACGGATGTGAGACGTCCAATGATAGACATAGATGCTTCTCGTATAGCAAACACTTCGTCGTTGAGTGCCAGAAAAAGCGTTCGGACATTTTCGGCCTTTCCGAGATGTCGATCGAACCGAGCATCAAGCGCAACGAGGACCTCCCATCGAATTTCCGCATCTTTGAAAAATAAGTATTCACTACTGCAGGGGAGCTTAAAATAACATACCAACGTCAGCCACGCCGACAGTCAACAACTTCTCGATGATATCGCCAACGACTTTGATTGCGTGATGGCTTGTTTGATGCACAATTGGATCATTAACAAATAACTGACAGCAAGTCAAGGCAGCGCGCTTTCGTATGTCAGGGTTATCTGCCTCAACGTAACGAATTGCGACGTCTCGAACAAATTCATTGAGAACGTGGCCTAGTTGAACCGGTTCAGTATACATAGTGCATGCTAGCTGTTGTTACGCAGCTTCCATTTTGGTTTCCTTACCGGAAAAGTCAAAGCTCCCGAGGGTATGTAGAGCTAATGCAATCTCTGCTTCCTTTTGTGCAATAATCTGTGGGTCTTTGTGATCTCGAGTCCAAATCTGTGGAGCAGCAGCATGATATGGGTTACCCAGTGGCAGAAATGGCCGTCCGCAGAGAACTTGACTAAGAAGGTCCAGAAGTCTCTCTTGAATAACCGGTCTGCAAGGAGGTATATAATGAGCCATGTCAACAAGTGCCTGGGTGAGGGAGTCGCTCAAGCCACAAGCAAAGATCGGGTCAAGCAAAGGCTCGATGTTTTTGCTCAGAGCTTGACCGACAGCAGCAGATATCATACTAAGACATTCGAATATTGGTGCCTCGTTAATATTCTTGTTCCGCCTAGAGAAGACATCATTAGCACATATAGCAAATTAGGAAACAAAACATGTTCTCACGCTTTCGAGGTTAACCCATCCCGAATGTACATCAGTATGCCGTCCAAGTAAGGAGCAATTGAGCTCCCTACTGCGCTCGCAATCTGACCAACTGCAATGAAGGCAGCACTTCGATCTTTGTCTTTCTTTATGAGGCCTTGTAGGTGCAACATGCATTGATGTAAGTATTGTGAAGCGAATTCCTGAGGAGCGTAGGCAGCCAATATGGGGATGATGACAACAACTTCTCTTCGAATAAGTGCCTCTCGATGGTCTTTGTACCTGAGGACAATATCACAGGCGTCTTTGTATTTTTGGCCAGTCATGAACATAGCGCCTTTTTCCAGGAGCTCTTTCATTGTGAGGAGGGAACCGTGGATCGCATCGTTGCTATTAAGCGCAAACCCTTTCAAAATCTCTTCATAAACTCTTCCAAACCAGTGTTGTCGCATCTGGGAATCGCGAGGTGAGATGATTTCAAAGCATGCGCTGATCGCCTCTGCAGCAGACTCTCTGATGAGGACTTTGGGATCGCGCAATGCCACCCAAATGACCTCAAAGATCTGAGGGACCCACTGATACATTAACGTTGGAGAATTTTTAGCAAGCTCCCGAAGGGTTAGAACCGCGGCAAACCGACGATTCTCCTGACGATCCATTTGTAGCCATTCTAGCGCGCTCTTAACCTCAGCCTCAACAAGTTCGGCAGTGAGTGTTCCTCCAGGCTTTGCCAATCTTCCTAAGGCTCTTGCAGCAAATATCATCGCCGTAGTGTCTTGGCCCCGTGAAACGGCACGTAGGTAACTGGCAAACCGTGTGGTCTTCTGTCCAGCATCATCGCCTTTGAAGTCAATGAGCGCGTTGAGGGCGTGAATACCTCCGATACGTTCGTTGGTGTCGGTACCCTGGACGACAAGGAGGGATATTCGTGAGTTTACGTCATTGTAGTAAGGTCCAAATTGTCCCGGTGGTAGTTCTAGAAGAAAAGTCAGAAAATGCACTCATGCTAAGATTTTAGGATACTCAAGCTGACCTCTATGAGCAGCTTCTATGTTTTGCCGCAAGGTGTGAGCGGCCTTGAGTCGTACTTCATCATTTCTATCAGGCGTCAGCCGCAGAAAACGCGAGGGAGGAAGACAAGCTACTCACTTTGACTTGAGCTCGTTGAAGATACGATCCAAGACGTCGCGTGGTGGACCCGATTGTTGCGCCATGTTTGCTGCTTCAGATGAAGCGCAGGACGAGCGAAGATTGTGAAAGAGGCCCGGCCATAGGCTGAAGTGGCTTTTGAGAAGTAGAAGAGTTTTGTTAATATGTTCTGAAGCTCTGGGTCAAGTTATGAGCTTTTGGGCATGATGTCTCGGTTTCAACACCGAAGGACGTCAGGTGCTGGTATGGTGGCCAGTGCACTAGTTCCATCCAGCCGCATCTTACCGACGTGCATGGTGGTGAAGCTACTGGAACTAGTGCCACGCCAGTTTCAGAGCAACGTTGTCGGAACTTTACTACCTCCTATAAAATTTAACATCCTAATAAACAATATTAATCAGTTTACAATAAATTATACTCAGTTCAAATCGCCCTATGAAGGTTTCCTAATACTTCCTGAACTTTTACAGCTCGTCAGCGCTTCAAAGCACTGCCAACGGCACCGGTCTCGGATTGGCTGTATTCATTCACCAAATAGGTGACCGACAAATGCCTCACCGGTCTCACGCACTCATTTCAAAATTTGTCTTATCGATTAGTGGCACTACTACCTAATCCCATATGAATGTCTTGGCGATAACGTCAGGAAGAGATCTTAATAATTAGACTTCTGTCTGTTAAATGAGTAAGAAAAGTGGATGCAGATTTTCCACAGCAAAGCGCTTCAATATTTTCTTTCGAAGTTTTCACCCGGTACAGTTTTCATCAAACTCTGAAAACCACAGTAGTTGCTTCTGTTGCGCCACTAGTCCTAGTCGCCCACTTTCAAACAGCGGGTTAGTACTGTCATAATGCTCCCACACGCTAAAAGCCAACATATCCCCATGCTTCTCTTTCCTTACACACCCCGACTCTTATATACACTAAACTAAGCGAGTCCCACTCTTGAATTTCATCGACTCCCACTAGAAAACAGGGCAGGCTTTAACAGCATAATCTTAGACCATAGAGTTATATGGCACTTCTTCCGATAAGTATTCGTCTTGTATCAAGCGATTAGACCAGCAGTTCGTTACTTCCACTTACAACTTATTCCAGCCCGACTGGGCTGCCCAATTGATGTCAATTCAATGGGATGGAAGCCAAGAAGGATCACACCCTTAGTGTCAAGTTAGACTCTGACCGTATTTTCGACTCAATCGAGAGCGACAAGTACCGTTTTGATAACGGCTTATCAATAGGTGGTAAGTAAATAGGGTGATATAGGCTGTGGTCCGGGTAAAACTGCGTAACGTCAAAATCTAAAAGAATTTTTCTAGAAAGTAAGGGACTTTAAACCGATCGATATAATGCCGCATTAGCCGGTTGGTAGAGAGAAGAGCTGCCAGGGATGGAGAACTAGGAGCTGGAAGGCTTTTCGACTACATTAGTTTCTACGGTAAAGGGAATACTCGATAATACCGTCATTCCAGTAATATCCCCTTAAGGAAATTGATTATCTTCATGACTGCATCAGGTAGCTCCAAACCTAGATGAATTATGTAGGTAAATTTTAGATTTGTGACTGCCAACTATTTATAAAGAAAATTTCTTTCAACTTGACTCGTTCTAGACTTGATACTAGGGATATCAGCACTCGTACAACACTAGATAATACTACGCTTACTGTTTATAATGTGTTGACGGTAGTAGAGGCTGATCCTGCGATTTCAAATGTAAGTAGGATTACACTAAATCCCGACAAGAAAGCTGTAATACCATTCCAATTATTTATGCTATAAACCGACGCAGGCGCTGCAATTGACTTAGGCAGTAATTCGCATCACCGATCATATCTTCAATACTTCTACGCACACTTATCACATGAATTGGAAGGCTATATCTGTATAATTAAATGAGTTAGCGAACCTAAGTACACATAAGGCTTGGGAGCCAAATGTGACTAGGATAGTATTTGTATGTCTTTTCTACAATTTAGGGAACAACTCTATTACATAGACGACGCTTCCTCAAATGCTTAGGAATCGAAACATAATTATTTTTAAACTCTGCGGGGGTTATACGGATTCATATACCCAACCCCGTAGAACGAAATCCGGTCAAGAAAAAACCATACGGGAAAAATACGAGATATCTTTGCTCCCAGACCATTCGCGTTCTCATATGCGTAAGCTAAGCTAATTATAATAACGCATCCAACCACTCTCATATTTTTTCTCGTCTTTGTTAAGGCATCTTTCGCCGCTTCAGTCAACTTTAGCAACCTAATCCTTTCCACGAACGACCTCGCCGTGATTAGATACTTCGTGTTCTACTCCCCATGACTCCAAAAAACTAGTTTTTTCTATTCTCATCTTAGCAAATGTGCCAAAAACAGATCCAAGGATAGTCCAAGAGTGTTATCTCCACGGTATGCTACTCCGCAAGACTGAACGAGTGACTAAGGAGGCGTAGTACTTCGACGGACCCGACGGACCAACCGGTTTCTTGCAAATAGAAGCGAACGCTTGTAGGAGGAAAAAGAGGTTTCTTTACAGATTATAATAAAGTGTAAAATGCATTAATCATGCAAGATAGAGCGTAATAGCGCAATAATGCTAGTGCTTAGTGCTTAGTATTGGATTATTGCTTCAGGAGAGATAACTGTTCCGAATTACAATTGCAATCATCAAAGTCATTATTTTCGTGGTTGATATCTGAACCAAATGATGGGAAGCTTCATTAATGTGATAAATTACATAGGTTGATACTGCAGGGCACAATTAATCATCGTCAGAATCAGCAAACATGTCCTCAGCTTTCGGCCTTTGCCTCCGAGCCCTAGCTGCAGCGGTCTCTTCCTTTGACACTGGTGGGGCACCAGACATAGACACAGTAGAATCTACTGGTTCGCTCTCCTTCATATCGCCCTCCAACTCCATCGGCATTCCGTCAATGTCTTCGTCCATGGGTTCTCCATCTATATCGTCCATAGGTTCGCCATCTATATCGGCCATAGGCTCTTCGTCAATATTTGCTATAGGCTCGCCATCAATATCCTCATCCATTTGATTACCGTTAGCATTAGCTGACCGAGTATCCCGTGAACTACTTGGACGTGTAAATTGCTGCCGTTTAACCTCGACTTTCTTCCACTTCACTTTCGACGCGCTGGAGGCCTTTTTCTTCGCCGCCGCTTCCTCCGCCGCCAACCTGATTGCCGCGTCTTTCTCAGCTTGCGTGAGCGGCGGGTTGGCGAAGACCTCCATGAAATGAGACTGCGAGTCCTGCCCGAAAACACACCAGCCTTCCCAGAGTGCCAAAACGTTGCTCACACTACGTTTCCACTTTTCGGCTTTCAGGCGGCCCCACTCCATGTCTCTATCTAGCCTGCCGAGGCTTTCGAATACTTTTCGCTGCTTAAGTGAGTTTTCGAAAAGCTGGCGGTAGCGCCAGGCATGGCGAACGCCGCTAGTTGAGGATGCAGATAAGATGTCGGATATAAGGTAGAGTGCGATTAGTTTGGAAGAAGAGGGGTCCTCCTTCTCTTGCTTTTCGTCTTGCTCTCGTTTTTCGCGGTCTTGTTCGTCCTTCCTCCGATCAGGATTTGCACCACTCCAAGCAAAAGGTTTCTCGATGTTCGAAATTAGCATGTCCACTACTTCTTCTATGCCATGGCCGGCATGGGTAATTGCAAAAGCTGTGACCCGAGCGACGTCACCTTTGCGGAGCCTAGCCGTTGTTGTGGGAAGAGTAGCAAGAAGCCATGTAAGTCTGGCTTTTTCTAGGGGATTTAGATAGGCTTTTTCAGTTTGTTCGGGAAGCCCGGCTTCTGGTGGAGCGCCGCTATGGTAATGACGACGTCGGCCTTCGTTGCCGGAGTCTTCGTCGTCCGAAGAATTGTATTCGGAGTCGGATACGAACTCGGCAAGCTTTGTCGTAAACTCAAATCGAAGGCCTTCCTCGGGCGCCGTCCAAGGAGCGCTGGCGTCAAAAACCAGTTGCGGCTCCGCAAGGCGTTTCCGGCTATTCTTGTCGTGATACATCCCGCTGAGAATCTCCCAAATTCGCCACCTATACCAGATACCCCCTACACTCCGTGAGTCCCAGATCCAAGCCCATTTTTCGTCTTTCTGTACCTCTGGACGACTCATGAGGAGAGCTTCAAATTCCGGGCCATGCTTAATAAGAGACTCGGTGGTCTTGTGTATTAGTTTGAGCTGTTTTAGATCTGATGGAGGTGTAACAGGGACTTGCATAGGCACTGGACCTCGTCCATACTGCCCGGGACCTCCCGCGTTGTAGGATGTTGGTGGTGCAAAGCCACCCCGATGAGTGCCCAGAGGAGGAGCACGACTTAATGACTGACCTGGCCCAGTGTATGCAGGTCGTGCTCCAAATGGTAAGGATGACACCCCTGGGTCTCGCAAGCCTGAGACCTGTGTCATGGGCCCTAAGGCTGAAGAGGATAAGAAGCGAGACAACGATAGATAGAAACCCCACCCCAAGTATTTCTTCTGGAGCGAATTGACTGCGGAGTCTATATCACTCGCTGGCGTCCCTTTCGCTAAAATAACTATAGCTGACATAGATTTGCGCTCGGTTGAACTTGGAGCGGCCGGTGGTAGGACTTTAACACTTTCCACTATTAGGTTCGAGGGTATAATGCTCTTTATGACGGCTACTGATGTCCCTGGTGGTAATGATGAAAGATGTAGGGTGGGTTTGCGCGCTTCTTGTTCCGCAGCTTTGGCTGAGGCTCCCATTTCATCTTCCTCATCTGATGCTTGAAACTCAGTCGCAGCATCAATTCGCCTTGATGACGAGTCTTCATATGCGAAAAGTCCTTGCTCCCTATCTCTTGATTGTAGATGTGATCCATCAAAGGTCCTTTTCCGTGATAGCGATGGAGCTGGTCCCAAACTGCCTGGTCCGCTGTTTCTCAATGGGCCCGCAAAATGTCTTTTCGGCGGGCCACTGACACCTCCGCCTAGCCCTCCTCTTGGTAAAAAACCACCATCGCCTGGCCGACTGCCCAGTTTAGAGGCAGGTATATCATCATCGTCGCCTTCGAAAGACTTGACAAAATCCTGAAGGACTGCGGCAGTTTCTGCTTCTTCGCGGAGGCGCTTTGCTTCGGCTTCGGCTTTCTGACGTTCGAAAAGGGACTTCTTCGTCGGTGCTGTGAGCTTGTTGGATATGTCTGGAAACTCCCTGATTTTGGATGAGTCGGACATGGTGCTCCGGCGTTGTTGATGTCGAGTTGTTTGGGAGATGGCAACATCATTTTTGGAGGGCTGTTGTTCCAGCCTCAGGCTTATAAGAAGCTTGGGCCATCTCAGTTGCCTTCACCCTCTCCGTGGCGAACGGAGTCTTCACTAAGTCAAAACCGAAACAACATGTCAAGCGCTGGAGATATTCAAGTACTATTGCGTTTTCTGTCACAAGATGCCAAATTAAGCCTTGCTACGGCAATGGGCAAGGTAAAAGATCTCCAGAAGGCGGGTCTTGGCACGTAAGTTGCTTGTTTCACCCACGGTTATTTGAATTGATTTCTGAATTGCTCCAGTCCTACAGAAATTTCTAAGTCTAGCAGTGAGAAAATCAAGGTTATATTTGGGGATGAGAAAATATCCAAGCAAATTTTCAATGCCGCAAAGAGAGTCACGAAAAAGAGAGCAGCAGGCGAAGCGTCGTCTATTCCATCAAAGAAGTCCAAAGCATCTTATGGAGAGCCATTGACTCCAACGGCTCTTGAGGAATCTCTTGCATTGCCAGAGCCTTTTATGGACGAAGAAGAGCTTCCTAAAACAGTTCTCTTCACGAACAGAGCGCCGCTAGTGCTTGCCTTTGCGGTTACTTTGCTTAAGTACACCATGCCTGAACAGCCGTTATCAAGCAGGCTGAGCCTTGCACAGGCAGTAGTTAGCGCCAACAGCAGAACTAAGGCCGTAAGCCTGGGTCTGGAGTCCGGGAAAAGCGCTGAAGACGAGGGTTGGGGAGAAGGACAACCGACGGCGAAGATTATGGGACGTGAAATTAGGGTGATGAAGAGATGGGGCTACGAGTGGGAAGCTAAGGATGAGACTGGCGGAACGCAGGAAATATTGCATGAACAGAGTCACAGCTCCAATAATGAGCAGCCTGCGCTTTGGGGTCTCGACCTCGAGGCCTTGAAGAAATCTAATGGTCCATTGACGGTTGGATTACATGGCTCCTCATCAAGCCAATTACCTATATATACGGCCCAATCTGCGCGAGCGTATCTTTTAAAGTCATTCGACACCCCTACGCCTCCAAGCGATGCACAGCCCGGTACCGTGAAAAAGCAATCAAATGCCACCAAAGTTGCGGAAAAAGAGCGCAACCTGAGCCTTTTACTTGGAGCATTGGAGTTGCTTTACCAATCCTGGTCTACTACTCTCGATAAGGCTGAACTTGATAGACGCTCGTGGTCCTGGTATGTACGCGTTCGGCCAGAGGTTGAAACTGGTGTTGCCGGCTGGGGAGGAAAAGGTGACGTCAAATTATCAGAGATTTTGGGTCTAAGGAGAGCAGTCTAACCATCGCCAAAGCCCCATATTCTATGTTTCGGGAGCCCATGCGCGTAGTCCTTGCAAGTCTTTTATGGCTTGTACTTTTGTTGTTGAGTCAACAGCCCTACCCCCACTCAGACGCACCTCTACAGAGGTTATTGATTCTTTCGCTGTAAAAGAATCCTTAAAGCATCCGGTTCGATCGATCATGAGAGCATTCCAACCTGCATTTTTTGCTCCAAGGTAGTCTTTTTCTATTTCATCTCCGACATGGAGCATCTCGAACGATTCCGCATTTTCAGAATCCTCGGCCAAAGTCTCTTTTAGTAATTGTGTCGCGGCATCGAACATTTGCCGATTTGGCTTTTCGTATCCGACGTCGTAACTTAATACCACGAAACTGATATCTTCATCAACATTTACTTTAGTGCTCCGTTCTGCGCTACTTCCGATTTTCCTGGGCCCCACGCTGAGGCCTAAAGCGGTCAAAACTCCTGATGCGCGGTCATCCAAGTTTGTGACCACACCAACGACGGTGCGCTCCCATGGCCAGAGATTCTGCCTATCTGCAGCTCCCGAGGAGTTCTTCTTACTGTTCCTTAGCATTTTGAAGAATGGAAGCACATCGGGATAGATGTGGTAGCCCTTGTCTGTCGAAAATCGGGTGAGAAGGTCAGATATCAACGGCTTCGGGACAAACTCGTTTTTCTTAAGGAACGGCTTAAAGGTATTGGAGATGACCTGAATAGATTAGTTTCCATGACTGAATCAATGTTAAGCGACTGTTGTTTTGATTTTATTCAGAACTTGAAATTGTAGCTTTGCTCCGTATAATTGTGAGTCGTAATAAGTTCGGAGCGGGACCTGATACATTGAATTGAACTGACCCAATTGAGATCTGTGAAAGCAATACACATATGTGTACCTTTGTGGGAAGCTAGAAATAAAGGAAAAGTGAAGTTGGCATAACTCACATTCGCCCACCACATCTGTGCGTTCAAGCCAACAGCCTTCCCGTAGTTAGGATGTAATTTAGACTCGATTTTAAAGGCTGCTCTAAGTCATCAGCAGAGGTAAGAAAGCGCTAATGTCGTGCAGATCAGCTAAAAACAAGCTTCTCACCTCTCTTGAAGGAATCGTTCAACTCATTGTCGGTAAACCCTGCCAATCCATACATTTTTGCAACATCGCCATACTGCGTGGCGACGGGGGCTTTTGGTGTGAAGAGCGTCCCGAAAGCATCAAAAGAAAGAAGTAAGTTTTTTTTCCTTGTAAGTCGCTGGGAGGCTCGCATGATGTTGAAATTTTGGTGGGGGGCGGTATGCGAGCTGAGGTGATACATCGTAGGCCAGGGTAAAAGCGATAAGAACGCGGGTGCGCGGTGTCACGTTTTGTGGTCGGCTTGGATGGTTGTTTTCCTGGATTAATTAATTAATCGAACGAATAAATATAATGGAATCTGGGGCAACGGTATTTTTGGTTATTGCCACGAATTCAAAGAATGCTTCACAACAATGTAGCGAGCAGCCAGATAATTGATGTGGCATTGGTTTGCTGGTGAGTGATTTTGGTTAGCTGTGGTTTTGGCATCACCTATCGTAGATTAAGGGCCATTTTGTTGTTAGTCGTTATGTTTGGTCTCCTCAATGCGATCTGACCCTAAAAACAAAAAAAGGTCAAAAGTATCACTATTCAGAGCAGCGATTAGCTTCCGTATGAGGTTACCCGATGCTAGCGCCAATACCAACTTGGCATATGTCTTTCGCTTAGACCGTCCTTGATTGCAGGTCTATTTAATAGTTCAGAAACGGTCGTTTTCAGTGTTACAATATATACCACCACAATCGGATTATGCTAAAGACAATACAGCCGTAACACACCCTTTAAACCCCCAGCAGCTCTAAAAATTCCAACTTTAAGCAGCTTACGTCAAGTGGACTAATAGAATAACGAGCGACACTATGTAAGACTTCGCGGACTTCATTAGGGGTTCCTAGCAGATATAGTATATATGGCGGGCCACGGATGTGTGGGCTCCAAGACCAGTAAAGTGCCTTTTCTGAGCCAGTTTCGTCTGGGCTGAGCCGAGCGCAGCCTTCTTGAAGCCTTCTACAACACATGGTCCTTCCCTCAAGGGTGAATTCTTTCGCGATAGCGTAGAGTTCTGGCTGTCGCAGTTGGCCTAGCGGATGGCCTATATATGATCCTTGGTGATTCCGTATCTTAGTGACGTGGGCCACCCGGTTAAGAGCAAGTGCCCGAGTAAGCGCTGATCGTGGGGCTGTGGGGTAGTAGAGTGGGAAAATCAAAAATAGGAGATTCGTCGAAGCCGTGTAGAAGTAGGTAGTCCCTCTTTGAGTCGGCGAATTTGGGACCCTTGACAATCTCGCTTTCAATGTAAGGAATCTTGGATCCCGCAGATCCTTTATCGCGGGGAGAACGAATTTCATCGTGATTGATTCGATGGTGGTGAGTTGAACCCGACGGCCTGAAACAGCCTGAGAAGCCATGGTGTACTCGGTATATATGGAAACGTATGCCAATTGGTAAGATGCAACTGTCTGCACAAGACTTTAGAAATTGCTTTGAAGGCGAAGGAATTTGGAAGCACTGACCTTAGATTTTACATACCAGGAATAATGCAAAGATAGGTACCGGGCACGGGATTAGTGTTATGATACAACTGTAGAGATTGTGTTGATGGCGGTCACGGATGACGATGATGATAATGTGGAAAGATACAAGAAAACTCTGGCAGAGATAATGTTTAGCATCGTATTTGGATGCATCCTACAGGGCTCGGCGACTTCCTATGTTAAACTTTTTGAGCAAGATCACTTGTTCCAATAACTCTTTCTCTCCATTAATTCGGTGGAAGTCTCTGCTAATTCAGTAGCGACCTTCCCAGAAGATATAGTTCTAACCAAATATTCATCTCAGTAAACCATAAAGAATTTTAGTATCGTAGACAGTGCATAGTTCTAAGCATGCCCATGTGGGCTTCTATACTTTTAAGTGTTCATGTCGCGTGGCAAGGATTCGCCTTCAAAAGCGATACGCGTGGTTGAAGTACAAGTAATTACCATAACCTGAATGTAAAAAGAATTCTTGTGACATTATCAATATTTCACGTAGACGAGAAAAGATATGGCTGAATGCTAAGAGACTTATCGTTCATAGTATCTGTCGGATGAGGCTCAGCGAAGGGCTGGGGATGTACTGGGTGGTTGGAGGTTGCCGCTTTTAAGTCTCCACAAGGCTCGCTAGACCAGGAAGTCGATCATGAGTTGTGCCAGTGCATCACATCCCTCCACACACAACCTCTCGAGAAAGTCACGTCGAGCTTCTTTGGTGTGACTTCTTTGCGTCAAAAGTCTTCGCGACTACTTCATCACGCGCTAGATGTGCCTTATCCCGTGATAGGAGGGAGGAGTATCGGATACCATCATTTGCCATCTCCGCACCAACTTCTCTTCGCCTTAAAACGCACGGTAACCCCCAAGAGAATATCCTGAGCTTTGGAGAACTCGCCACAACTCCGTCGCGTCCCAATATAGAGCTCCGGTAACTCATATCTGGACGTTCGAGTGCTGCGATTGTTCAGCTTGCCGAGACCAATCACCGTACGACCTCCGACCTGCTCCGCCTGCTTCATTACTTATAGGCAGGTCTCACGATGCCCTGCTTTCATGGCCTAGCAGTCAGCATTCATACTCCCGATGGGCCACTACCTGAATATTCGATTCAGAAGCAGTCTAAGTTCCACCGTATAACTTCCTATATTCCCGTCCCGCCAGCAAAGATCCCTACCGGCTCCACCACAAACAAACCTGAGCAGTCGACCTTTGCAATATCAATCACCCTCTTAACTCCAGGCCTTCACGTCCCCTACTCAACTCCTAAGCCGACCCCGGAAGATCCCAATCCAAGACCAAAAATTGTTGGCGGTTTACCAGGGTATAACAGCTCCAGTCAAGGAAAAAACGGCCCAGTCATTGGACCTTATATACCACTCACCCAATCACCCAACGAGACTATCGCGGCTTACATATACTTTGATGGGCGAGCGAAAGAAGAGGTAGCTACACTACTAAGGAGAGGAGAGGAAACATGGGTAAATTCAAGATGGGTTAGCGTGCCCGAATCGGAGGGCGGCGGCCTCGCTGAACGAGAATTCCTCTTCCGTGAAGTCGGCCTGGAGCGTTGGCTAAATGGATTGGACTTAGAAGGGAAAGATGTTGCTGCGCGAATTGAGCGGAGGAAGCAGAGGTTGGAGAAGAAGAGGAGGAAGAAGAGGGAGACTGCTGGGAGTGATGAGGAAGACGACGAGGCTGCGAAATCGCGAGTGCTCAAAAACGGAGTCCTCCGATATGGTGAGGATAAGAACGCGCCGGTCGAGACACTATCCGGAGACGAAGGTCTTTTCACGTCAGATTCAGACTCTGAGGATGAGCCTCCTATGCCTGAAGCTGCTGGACAGATTAAAGTCGCATTGTTCCGAGTCCTTGCCTCAGGTGAAATCAAGCGAGGAGAATATTCCCCTCAATTCGATGCTCACGACGATGACGAAAGCTCTACACAGAATGGCAGTTCTGGTGATGGGGATGCTGATATCGACCACACCACGAGTTTTGCAAAACCCAAAACCCTTGATCCGAAGTCAATCAGCACTCAAACAGTCACTGGAATTGATCCGCCAGACAAACCGTACGCAGTTTTTACATTTTTGTATAGAGGCGAGCGTAAGTAAAATATTATCCTACGTATATTAAATATGCTAACAATCTTCAGGCCAGCTACGAAAAATGGGGATCCTCTCCACTCCACCGACCGAGAAGAAGACACCCGCGAGTGCCAAGCGGAAATCCACTGGGCTGGACTTCACAAGCCTAAAGCCCCTTACCTCAACTGGAACTAAGAACTTTGCAGGATACCGCGATTCCTCAGGCGCATCCCCTCCATTCAACAAAGCAAAAGCCGGAAAGAGGAAAGATGATGACGCAATGGACAGCGATGCCGATGATGAGGATTCCAAGATTAGCGAGGAAGTTGATGACAGCGATGTCAAGTCCGACAGCAAAGGCATGCTATCCCCAGAGGACGCATTACGACAGGGAGAATTAGCGGAGGGAGTACGGAAAATTAAGGTACGTGATCGTTCCCATCCTTCCATTGCCCTCCCTTCCCGCCCATCTTCCATCTGTTTATGCCGCATAATTTTTCCCCAGGCCCTCACCCCTTATCCCTTATTCCACACTCCCAGACTAATATCTGACTAACACTGCCCTCAGTTAAAACGCCAGCACTCGGCCGAACCTCTCAACGCGCCCTCCCCCGGCGCGCGCAAGTCCCCTGGCTCCAATAGCCCCACATCCGGTACACCAGCCCCCAGCAGCGCGCCCACCCCCTCCACCGGTGCCTCAATCACAGCACCCAACAGCAGCGGCGGCGGTATTGGCGGTGCGCCGGCGGCGCAACCTTCGGCGCTGCCGGCCGACATGGCGCCCGAAGGGATCATCGGTAGCCCGTTCAAGAAGCAGCGAGCCAGTCTCCCCGGCTTCGACGACAGCATGCGGAAGAGTCTCGGATTGGATCTGTTGGGCGGAACCGCGGCCGGGGCGGGGAAGGACGGTAGGGGCGCTGGGTTAGGGAGTTTGGGCGAGAGCGGGGGGTGGAGCACTATTAAGCATGAGATGAGCGAGGACGAGGAATTGTGACTCTGGGAGGTGGGATTGCAGCGGGCTTTTGGGTAGTGTTCTGCTGGTTGTGGCTGTGTGAGATGTTTGGTGGATTTAGGGTGATGTTGAGGAACGAAGGAATGGAAGGGGGAGTGAGAGAAGGGCGCGCGGTGTTGGGAGTGTGGAGCTAGGAGAAGGGAGAAGAAATCGCACACAGTAGAGTTGAGCGATGAGAGCCACATACCATTGCTGCGATCTTTCAGCTCGTCCCGCCCCTATTCGTCTCGTCTCGTCCCGCCTATTCCGTCCTACGCATACAACGTGCTGGGTTCTAGCGTCTTCACATAGTGAACGATGTTCGGCTAGTAGAGCGATCAGAAGAAGAGAGCGAGCGAGGGGACTTTCGGACCGCATACGTGCTATATATCTTTATTTTGTTGCAGATGGCGCGAGTTCGTGTGGGATGGCTTGGAGTGGGGAAACTGGTGTTTATTTTCTTTCTCTTTGGACTATGTTTGTTTTTTAGGTGAGGGGGGAAGAGAGAGGGGGCCTAGAACACTAGCGTCTGCATTTGGGTAGTTGATACTACAAGGAGGATGGTGTAGCATTACAAAATACCCGGGAATCTCCGCAATGGATGTGTGATCGTGTGCATGTACGTGTCTCTAAACCGTGAGTGATTTGGTGATTTAATGACTTGATGTTGAATTGTGCTATCTGGTATATTCCGCTTGCTTGATGCTTCTAACACTTGATACGCCAAATTCCAGCCAGCTACGCCGATCACAACCTACCCAGATACTCCAAACCAGGGTGAAATGCTATAGCTTAAAGTCAACCGCAGCCATCTCCCACCCTACCTCACTTGGCTCCTTGGCCGCGATGCGCTCCGCAAGCGCTACCTTCCTCTCGCGCGACTTCTCTGTACATAGCTCATATAGCGTGCAGAGATTAAACATTAGGGCGTGGAATGGCGGCGACACAGCCGTGAGGTCTATCAGTAGCTTGCGGGCTTCGGAGATTTTGCCCATATACAGCAGACAGACCGCCAGATTCTGTGTGATCATGGCGTCATCGCGGTAGACGAAGTGCAGCTCAGTCCATGCCTGGACCGCGGCTTGATAATCACCATCCGCTATCTTGACGAGCGCATTGAGCGTGGCTTCGGCTTTATCCTTCTTGTCCTCACCCTTGCCCTCGTCCTCATTCTCATCCTCACCCTCCGCTCTCTTAGAGCCAGCAGAAAGAGCTGCAATGCAGCGTTGCGCAGCCCTGACATCCCCGACCCGCAGCCATACCAGTGCCTCCATAACCAGCACCTCCTTCACACCATCCACATCGCTCACGCCCTCCCCCGCCGCCGTTAGCGTTTCCAAGTGCCTGCCAGCGCCCTCCAGCTCACCCATCTCCACCAGCACGTTCGCAACCCGGACGCCGCACTCGCGCAGCCTCGCACGCCAGACCCGCTTCTCGTCCTCGCTGTCGGCCTTCGCAACGGCCTCCCGCGCCTCCCGCGCCAGCTCATAGTAGCCCATGACGCCCTTGCGCCATTCGCCATAGCCGAGGGCGGCGAGCCGCACGACGAGCATGCGCAGCGGCCAGGGCACGACGTGGGCGTTCGTCAGCGGGTGCCGGTAGAAGGCGCTGCTGAGGTCGCCGAGCCGCTTCGCTTCCTGCGCCGCCAGCGCGTGCTCGTTCAGCAGACATAGGCAGGCGAGCCGCGTGTGCAGCAGCGTGAAGACCGTCGCGGCATCTGTGGGCGCGGTGGTGGTCGCGAGGCTGCGGGCTGCGGAGATGGCGGCGAGTCGGTAGTGTCCAGTTTGTAGGAGGGACGGGAGCGGGTCGGCGAGGGAGGGAGCTGCGGGGGAGGTGAGGAAGGGCGCGGGGACGGTGTTGGAGGGGAGAGCGTGGTAGATGGATGGGTCGAGCAGGTAGCTGAAGTCTTTGGTGGGGAGGTCAGATAGCGTGGGCGTGTTGCTGTCCGGGGAAAGGGGAGAGGTAATGGTCGAGGTAATGGTTGTGACCGAGGGGGTGGGAGAGAGGGGGCGGCGGGGGAGGTTGGAAGTTGTGATGGCAGCAGGAGCGCGGTGCTCAGCTAGAGGACTGAGAGGTTAGCTGGGTGGGTTGGAGGAAGGAGGATAGGGAGCTTCGTACTCGTCTATGTCGTTGTTAAGGGGCCCTTTGGTGGAGCGACGAGGAACGGCAACTGTGACGATTGTCAGCCGGAAAGGGCAATTGGAAGAGAAGATAGATTGCGAGTAGAG
Organism: Glonium stellatum; assembly: GCA_001692915.1. Classification (NCBI taxonomy): domain Eukaryota; kingdom Fungi; phylum Ascomycota; class Dothideomycetes; order Gloniales; family Gloniaceae; genus Glonium; species Glonium stellatum. The sequence goes on along the minus strand of KV748834.1, from coordinate 13,323 downwards.
CATTACCTCGTCGTCGTTCATCTCCAGATGCAACACGGCCATGGCTCCGTGCCTTGTTTTGAGGGTTGATGGATGAGGCGTTCATTGCTTCATGGGTACTGCGCGTCAAAAGTCGAATGACAGGTTTGTGGTGAGAGTCTAGGTCCGATCTCGGGGCGACCTGGGGAGGGGCTCAGGGTGGCAATGGATTAGGCGGGCGTTCATTGGCGCAGCAGGCTTCTCCACAGTCTAGGCGTCGCTGTTTTTGCTAGTCGCCCTAGTCTCGGATATTGTTCTGAATTTTGCCTCCCCTCGGTCGTGTAGGAAATGATTGTCCTTCGCCGTGGGAGTCACTGAGACACCATTCCAATTCTTAACCTGCCCACCCACCCCGACTATACAAAGTCAGTTGCTTTTCGTCTTCACCCTCCCCCACGTACACACCAATTGGTGCGCCCCTCGTCCGCAAGGACTGGCTTTTCAAAATGTTTAAGGCACGCGATACCAATCGTGCTATTCAAACCTTGAGGCACTCTCGCACTTTTTCCACCACACCAGCTCGACCCGCCATTTCACCCTACAGGAGAGCAACTCAAGCTGTCTCCTCACAATCTATCAAGGATAGCCCAAAGAGGCCTCAGAGCACAGCTGCTGCCGCCGCACAAGAACCTCGGGCTCGCCCAGCTCCCGCCTTTAATCGAGATGACTGGACCGACGTGCAACCTCTCAAGCCGTACAGGCAGCCTGAGATGGACCACTCGTTTGTGGGCATGACAGGAGGTCAAATCTTCCATGAGATGATGCTGAGGCAAGGCGTGAAGCATATTTGTGCGTTTTCGTCCCAATTGCTCGCTGTGAGAATTTTCTATTTGCTGACTATGACTCAGTTGGATACCCTGGAGGAGCTATTCTGCCCGTGTTCGATGCTATCTATAATTCTCCACATTTTAAATTCATCCTGCCGAGACATGAGCAAGGCGCTGGACATATGGCGGAGGGTTATGCACGCGCTTCCGGCAAGGTTGGCGTTGTTCTAGTCACCTCTGGGCCTGGCGCTACCAACGTCGTAACACCAATGCAAGATGCTTTGATGGATGGTACACCCATGGTCGTCTTCTCCGGACAGGTTATCACTAGTCTCATTGGTTCTGATGCCTTTCAAGAGGCCGACACCATCGGTATCACAAGAGCTTGCACGAAGTGGAATGTAATGGTGAAAAATATTGCCGAGCTGCCAAGACGCATTAACGAGGCATTCGAGATTGCCACGACTGGCAGACCCGGCCCTGTTCTTGTTGATTTGCCAAAGGATGTCACCGGAGGTGTTTTATCAAGGCCAATTCCCGTCTCAAGCACCCTCCCGACACACCCTAGCGCGGCAACCATCGCTGCTAGGGAACTAAGTAGGAAACAGCTTGAAACTTCTATCAAGCGATCCGCGGACCTTATCAACATCTCAAAGAAGCCTGTCATCTACGCCGGCCAGGGTATGATTAGCACTCCTGATGGCCCCAGACTCCTAAAGGAGCTCGCAGACAAGGCTTGCATTCCAGTCACCACCACTCTCCAGGGTCTAGGTGCATTCGATGAGCTTGACGATAAGTCTCTGCATATGCTCGGCATGCACGGCTCTGCGTACGCCAACATGGCCATGCAAGAAGCCGATCTCATCCTTGCCCTTGGTGCCCGTTTTGATGACCGCATTACATTGAGTGTGGCCAAATTCGCGCCGGCGGCTAAAGCCGCGGCTGCCGAAGGTCGCGGTGGCATCATCCACTTCGAGATCATGCCAAAGAACATTAACAAAGTGGTGCAGGCCACTGAAGCTGTCGAAGGCGACGTAATTACGAACTTAGAACATCTACTTCCGCACGTGAAGCCGTGCCCGGAGCGGCCTGAATGGTTCGGCCAGATCAACGACTGGAAGAAGCGGTTCCCGTGGGCGTACGAAAAGGAGGGCCCGAACGGATTAATCAAGCCGCAGACTGTCATTGCAACGTTATCGAAGCTGACGGAGTTAATAAAGGACAACACGGTCATCACAACTGGCGTGGGCCAGCATCAGATGTGGACCGCGCAGCACTACCGGTGGCGACACCCACGTACCATGATCACATCGGGTGGGCTCGGCACCATGGGCTACGGGTTGCCGGCAGCCATCGGCGCCAAGGTCGCGCGACCTGACGCCCTAGTCATTGACATCGACGGCGATGCGTCCTTTAGCATGACGTTGACGGAGCTATCGACGGCGGCCGAGTTTAACATCGGCGTCAAGATCATCGTCCTCAACAACGAGGAACAGGGTATGGTCACGCAATGGCAGTCGCTGTTCTTCGAGGACCGCTTCTCCCACACGCACCAGAAGAACGCAGATTTTGTTAAGCTTGGCCACGCTATGGGTGTCCAGGCCGACCGCGCCGTCAAGCCGGATGAGCTTGAGGAAAAGCTCAAGTGGTTGCTTGCGACGGATGGCCCGGCCCTATTAGAGGTTGTGACGGATCAGAAGGTCCCGGTGTTGCCAATGGTACCATCGGGATGCGCATTGCATGAATTTTTGGTGTATGATGAAGGTGAATTTTTTTCCCCTTTTGTCCCTCACGTTTTGATCTGTGCACTAAAGCTAACGGATGACGCAGAAACTGCGAAGAAGCGGAGAGAGCAGACGAGAGAGCGATCCGGGAGGTAGTTGTTATGAAGCCTCCTTTTTTTCTTTCGCTTTCCCACATATCACACAACCTTTTTTCCCTTCACCATCTTTTGGTAGAGCGGACTTAATGTACAGTTTCTTTCATCATTGTCTTTCTTGCATTGGGCGTTCTTCTGCGGGTTTAAAAAGTCCCTCTGATCCCGCCTTTCTTCAAATTAGGGGGATTGTCTGTAGTGCCAATTGCTTCGGCTAGCAGAGATCAGGGAGCCGGAGCTTACTTTCTTTTGCGCCTGGTCGCTTCTTTGTGTTAGGGAATAGGGGTTGTCAGTTCAGCTAGCTTGCTACGGTCTGAAAAGGTTTTAGGAGACGAGGGAGCACACGGGAATGAAGGGGATGAAATATGAATTGTATGGATCGATAGGTGATAAAGGGTTGATGTGGTTCTGAGGTGCTGGCCGCTTGATAAGTGCTAGTGCATGGGAATATATTCGAATTATTCTACAATTTCACGGCAGGCCATATATATACCGAGTAGAGCTTCGCTCTATTACCGGCACTCATAAGGGTCCGCCTACGTAACTATTCATTGATATCGCAGATATTTGTCCATGTACACACGGTGCGCAGCTGCACGGTAGCTACGAATTTTCTGACTTGGCTATAACTCCCATACTATGACGTTAGGAAAACAGTTTCGCTGGGATGTGAAGCTAACTCCGTATATAATAAGCGAAGGTCCGTGCTTAGTAAAGGATCCTGACACCCTGATAAGTATGTAAGTCGAGCGTTTGACGCACCTATACGCCTATCCTATCTCCATGAATGTTTCTCTTAGCGCTCATCTAATTTTAGGGAGGGTGTGATTGGATGCCTTGAAATTTCCGACCTCTTTAATCCGGTGAAGTGGTATCTAAAACCTGAAATATGTTCTCAGCCTTGTCGATTTGGGATGGCGTTTGTCGCTGACGGTGGTTAGTACAAGGATAGTACTCAAGGATAGCACTCAAAGATGGCAGTCCTTTGGCAGATCATCAAGCATGCCGTGCAACGCTCTTTCAAGTTTCGAGAGAGGTGGAACCGCGTTAGGTCACATGCAAGGCTTTACAATAACTAAGCATCCATATGTCAGGGGGTTTCAACTTTTCCCAGCCTTGCTTGCCTCGAGAAATTCAAACTTGACAGCAATGTCTCTAGCAAGAACAAAGAATGGACCATGCGCCGTATGCAGATCAGTTCATCCTTCCGCGAGTTGAAGTTCCTTACCTGGATAAATACGAATACGACCACGGTGACTTCGCATCATTTCCTCAACGGACGGATCTTTGCAACGAAGATGGCATCCTGGATTCTACTCGACCTATATCTGACATAGCGGCAATGGTACAAGCGTGGCTCTACTTTGGGCTATTAGAAGCTTACAATGGCAAACCGCTCGACAAAAAGGCACTTATTAGCAAGACACAACCATATCTGTTGGATAGCACAGAATTGCCCGTAATATTAATAGATATCACACGACAGATGCGAAAGAGTAGTATCCAGAAGTACAATAAACATTTGGAAGCACTGCAGGCAAAGCTACTCATAGCCGTAAAAGCTATTTCTGAAGTCGATATTGCAGATATCGATACCTTACGAAGAAAATATAACTCGGCAAGCGCTGCAATATTTCTATCTATCAGGGTACTTCTTAATACGCTGTGCCTGCGTTTTCATGTTACAAATTGGCCTTGCTGGAATTCGGTAGTGAAGCCAAGGGACCTTGGAACAGTACTCGGGCATGCCCAAGATCCACTCCGCAGTTTTTCCGCTTATCTCCTCATGGAACGCATGCAACAAGCAGGTTGGTGTGCTCGCCAGATCACCCAATTGCTTCAAACTTCGGATTACTGCACTGGCTATTACTTCTCTTCGATACGGCGACAGGAGCCCGGGAATATCAGTCATGGGAATTGTAGAACAGAGTATTGCATAGCGTACAACACCGACCCAAATGCGTACATTATACGACATGTTGGCCGCTGCCGTTGCTCTGAATTTATTGAGGCCCCCTTCAACGCACTCGAAAGGATTATTAGGGATGGAGATATACCGCTCATCAAGATTCGAAAAGGTCGCCTAGACACATCAATAAAGCTCGAGGTAGTCAAACTAACACCACGTTCCAACTATACGGCTATTTCTCACGTCTGGATTGATGGGCTGGGAAACCCTAAGGCCAATTCTCTCCCTAGATGTCAACTCGAAAAGCTATATAAGCATTTGATAGCATTGGAAACCTCTCGGTCATTCCTCTCCAAGGCCTCGAGCGCAGTAGGGGCTATGTCGGATCCACTATTCTGGATGGATACACTTTGCATCCCTGTTAAGCCACATGATGAGCTTAAAAAAATGCAGATTGATCGAATGGCTCTCATCTACGCCAGTGCAAGACAGGTCTTAGTACTCGATGAAGAACTGAGCAATGTGAATTGCACAACCGAGCCAAGCGAGCTTTTGAATGCCCGTATTGTCTCTTCTAAGTGGAACACTAGATGTTGGACTTTGCAAGAGGGCGCCCTTGCCCGCATTTGCTTCTATCAATTCCAAGATGCAGCATTCTGTACGTCGTCGTTCCCTCGCTCTCGTCTAACAGTGTTCTGCAAAAACGCTATCAGAGGTATGAGGTCTCCATTATGGTCGCTGAAATGCTTTTGGTACGTTCTACGCAATATCCGACAATTCAGCAGCCGGTCATGGTGGAGCAACACATTCCTTGGCATATATACATCAACCTTCCTAAGTGATTTGACCGCGCAATTGCACCAAGGTCTTTGCACTGCAGCACACGAATCCATACAAAGCGATCTGGTCATGGCCGATGAACACAAGTTCCGATATTACAACCCGCAGCTACACGCTTTACTAGAATCCCAACCCAAGAGATTTGCACGCACATGGAGCAATGTTGGAAAACGCTCAACGACCATGGCTGAAGATATCCATGTGGTAATCGCGAATCTTACTGGCTTCAGGGTCTCTCAGATCATGGACGAATTGTCGAGCCCTGTGGAGCGAACGAAAATAATGCTGTATTGCGTTGGAGAGTTCCCGTTAGATATATTATTCAACGACTGTCCGAGGGCCGAGGAGGCAAAGGGCAATACCAATCGGTGGGTTCCTTCTTGTCCAGGTTCCGAGCCGCTTATCACAAATGTCAAATTACGGTGGGGGCCTACGGGACTGGTTATATTGGATTCCCACAACTCCCCAAACTTATTTTTGGTTGAAGGAGGAGCTGTCAATCACCGCTTTTGTTTCAAGGTACGGCAAGGCACATATGAGCTTTGGTACTCGGTGACATGCCACCAACCTGCAGGCGATTTGCTTTCGCGTAACCCGCGACAAGTAGCGTGCTTGCTCTTGCCAAGCTTCAACGATGACAATTTTGAGACGCGAACTATGCAAGGAGCTCGTCTAATCACGAAAGGAGCACAAGACTCAAATGCAGAAATTCTAGCCTGTTATGATTGCAGACTTATATTCACTGTCAGTAAATCTCCACCAACGGATGAAGAGCTAGCTATAGCTCCTCCTGTAACCGCAAGTCAGACTTTCAGGAAGCTTGTCATCGAACAAGGTAAATGCTCCCCACTCGTTGATCGCATCAGTCATTTCGGCAAAATTTGTCCTGCTAATAGCAACCTTAGTCATCGACAGCTCGAGCCGCGATAAGTTCGCCACAAAGCTAATGTACTACACAAGTATGGAAGAAGGCCGAAAAACGTGGCAAATTATGACCTCTCGTCTCTTGTTTGGTAGCATCATGGCATTTGTCCTACTGATCGCCATCATGATGATAACAGTAAATATGGCGGTAGCTCTGTCCCGAGATGACCCAGACAAGCAAGTAAAATGGATAGCGCCATTGTTTGCACTTCTAAACATTGCTTTCTTTCTTGTCGGGGCTTTCTTCATGTGGAGACGCCTTCAAGTACGCGCTTATGATGAGTGGAAAGCAAGTTTCGACGTCAATGTTGGTGTGAATCGCTGGCAATACGCAAGAATTCAACGGCCAAGCTTACTTCGACGAATATGGAGATTGTTCCGAGGGCTTCGGCGTGCGCGAATGGCAACGGGTCCTGAATCAGATGAGCTGCAACCACTTCTTGAGCCCGAAGAATAAATGCTAGTGGCGTGAGCGGTAAAGGCTTTTCGGCGGTTGATCGGTGGCCTCTACGAACTCCCCTTGTTGGACTATTTTCATGGTGGTGGTGAAATGGCTGGATGTAAGCACTCCCAAAGGCATCCTATAGTTAAAATCCTAGTCGAAATTGCATCTCCACGCCTCTACCAACCATCCGCTTCCCACCTCCACCGTCCCTATTCTAATCCCCAACACCACCATTTCCCCCCCATTCCCCGTCCATGCTCTCCCTCAACCCAAAGCGCTCTACTTCTTTCGTCATAACCACCCTGCAGGCAGTACGCCCAGCACGCGTGGCGTCACGCGGCCGCTGTGTGCATTGTCGAATGCCTTGACTAGGCCCACCAGGTGCGCAGCGGCAGCCAGCACTACCAGCACGTGGAACAGCTGGTGTGAGGATCCCCAGATGTCGAAGGCGCCTGGGCGCGCGCGTTCAGGGAAGCGCGCCTTGGGCATTGTTAGTTCTAGATATAGAGGGAGAGGTAGATTAGGGGGTGAGAGCCAGGGATTTAAAGGAGAAGTAACTGGAACTTCCCTGTTCTTTGGCATGTAGAAATAAGAAGGTTGATGCTAGGCTAAGGGTACAGGCGCAGGGGAACAGAAGTGTGTGGGATCTACATACAGCGTACAAGCCCGCGCCGATGATGTACAGCAGGCCTTGCAGCACGACCCAACGTAGGCCGATAGTTTGAGTCAGGGTGGCGAGCCCGTACAGCTTCATGCCATGTAGGACGGGTAGCACGGCAGATAAACCCATGGCGACGAACATAGCAGCACGGAAGGGACGCCATTGCGGGGTGCGGAATTTGGGCGAGACGGAGACGATGGCGCAGCCCGCGCCTATGGTCGTGATCTAGGTTTTGAGCCAGATTTTAGTTTAAGTGATTCAGGGCTGCATGGCTAGGTTGGTGGGGTGGGGTTATAAAGGGGTAGGAAGTATTTGTTACCATTGTCCAGTAGAATTTGATTAGCCGCACATCAGCCTGGAATCCATAGTAGAGCGTTGGGACGAAGCTGCCCCAGATCAAGAACACGATACCTAGATAATCCAGCTTATTCCCAAAACTCGCTACAGCGTGGGAATGGTTAGAGATGGTATGATACGTTGCGCTCATCCCCAGGCAGGCTGCCGCGCCGAGGAAGAAGCAACTGAAAACTACAACATCTTCTCTCGTCGCTGTCTCGTACCGTGGCTCGAGAATAGTGTAGAGAGTTACACCCGACGTAATAGCGAGGACTGCGCCAATCAAGTGCGAGTAGATATTGACGGTCTCATTATGCAGGTACCTGAGACTCTGCGCCGATTTCTTGTACGAGTTCGACGCTGGTCGGTACCCGCTCTGAATGTAGTGGTTGTCCTGCTGCCAGACCGGCAGGTCATGCCATAACACTGTTAATCTCTTCTCGATTTCTCTTTCCGCTTTGCCCGCGCTTTCTGATATAGATTCTGCTGCATGCTTGGCGGTATCCATGTTGAATATCTAAGAACAAGGAAATAGAAACTGGATTGAAAGGAAAGTTTGAAGTCAAAGAAATATTATCAAAACAAACGGCTCTCAAGTCTATATATCTAAGGCATTATATCTTTTGGCCACGAAATAGTCGAGGTACGAATTTGTTGGGAACGGAGTTTCGCACGTAAGGGAGTGAGAAAGCCCGGAGTAAGCATGTGAAAAGTTCATGGGCGCTCGAGGTGACGTCGGACCGCCTTCTCCTTTCTCCGATGAACACCACTCGTGACATTCATCTTTGTTATGCTGCCAACGCAATAAGCCGTCTGGATATGTATTTCGGGCACTGATGGCCTCCAACCTTTGTGCTGCTCATAGCAGACAAAGATGAACTCCAAGTCAGACGTTCCATTGAGTACGATCTCGTCGCAAATGATGGCTGCACCACAACGACCAAGCGGTAGGCGGGGTCCTTCTGGAGCATGGAGTCGATTGAAGACTGGACCGGTTGATCCACTGGAGAGCTACGGCTTGCCTTCGAAAGGGGAAACTAGGTTCGTACATATTATGCTTGTCGAACATAGCTAGACTTCCTAGGCATTGCTCACAGCGGATGAACTAGGCTCAATGACTTCAAACCCCAAGAAATATACTACAGCAAAATCGTCGAGCGCTACATGAAATTCTGTGCCGCATCAGGCGGCGGCGACGAGCTAGACAAGCAATTCGCAGCCCTTTCCCTCGACACCACCTCTCCCAGTGCCTCCGCGCCCCTCGCGCCCTCCAAATCAACCCCGCCGCTCTCTTCCCGCCCCTCCGGAAGCAGTGCAGCGAAACCCACGCCCTCGCCCACCGCCGAGCTCACTACAATCCTCACCGCGCTCCGCAAGCTGCGTGAAGCTATCATTGCCACAGACCGCCGTGACACCTTCGCGCAGCGCGCCTACATCTTCAACATCCACGTTGCGATCCTGACCAAGGACTGGGAGTCATACCAACCAGCGCTGCTCTCTCTGCTGTACAAAATCCATCCCCGCACGCCACTGCCACCGCCTGACTTACACGAGTTCGTCGGCTACTGGGTGCTTGACCTCGCGTGCCGCCAGTCTGACCTGACAGCCGCACACGCTGCCAGGGCTACGTGGAGTTATAAAGATCGCCGCGTGGAGATTGTGCTGAAAGCGCTGGCCCACGATGACTGGGTTGGGTTTTGGAAGATGCGGAGAGCTGTGGATGGGTATCAAAAGCGGATTATGGAGTGGGCGGAGGATGGAATGCGGTTGCATGCGCTGAAGTGTTTGGGGAGGAGCTACATGACGGCGGATAGGGCGTATGTAGAGCGCTGTACGGAGAAGAAGTGGGAAGACTTGGTCAAGGATGGAGTGGGATGGGAGCTAGCGGAAGGGGAGAAGGTTGTGATAAGGAAACCGAAAGTGAAGTGAGCGGCGAGATCATTTTAGGATGTTAATGTGTTTGATATTCCCTTAGATAGGATAAGGAAGGACTAGAAAGGCCTACAGACCACAAGGGGAGGAAGGCTATAAGCTGGAAGGAATTGGCGCCGGAGTTGGTGCCATAGCTAGCACTTCGGAGGGCCCACTACGGGTGCTTTAGAGGGCCACCTAGATAACATGATCTCGCATGTTTAGGATGGCATTAGATACCCCACTAGACATTACACCATAAATGATACAGTTGTTTTACCCGGGTATCTTCATATGGAGTCGTAACAAACGCGAAAATGACACTATCTCTCTTGTTCAACCATCATCCCCTTCATCCCCCATTTCCTCATCCTCGTCATCATCTGGCGCTTCCCCAGCCCCGTTCATACCATCGTCTTCCCAAACATCATCGTCCATATCGTAGTCTTCATCGTCGTCTAGCTCTTCATCATCATCCTCTCCTGCAGCTTCCCCTTTCTCCTTCCTCTTCCTCTCCACATTTTCCTTTTGTATCCTTCTCCTTTCCTCTTTCTCCTTTCTCCTCTTCTCCCACACCGCATCCATCTTCTTTACATCTTCCTTACTCTTAGTTACAAACTCATGCCACATGACCTTACCACTACAGATATCCTCTTCCACTTTTGTTAACCGAAGCTTCATCCTCGGTCCCAGTTCCATAAGCTTCACCGCGCGCTTCTCTACATGCCCCCTTCCACCTCGTGACGTGGATTTATGCCCATCTTCCCTCTCAGCAGCTCTTTGTCGTTCTCGCTTACTAAGGATCTTTCTCGCGGACGGCGCAAGCACCTCAACCTCTGCATCTGTTTCGACCTCTGATTCAGACGCTGAGGTATAACCTCCTGCGGCCGGATCTAATAGATAATCTGCGACATCCTCGAGTTTCCCGAGATTCGGTAATCCGCTCTTCTTCTTTTCTTTGCTCGTGATTAACTTCTCAGCGGCGTTCAAGCGGCGAATGCTTTTCGGCAGCCCTGTAACCTTAGTAGTGATGACATAATGCCGTAAATTGATCGTATAAGTGCCATTGGACCCCTTAGCAGGCGGCTCCCGATTCAGCAATAACACGCGCCTAATCGAATTTAACAGCGTGGTTTGCGGTGAAATCGGCGGAAATAGGCCCTGAAACATCTCGGTCACAAGTTTCTCAAGATGCTTAGGCGGCGCTGCAGGATCAACCGTATCGCCCTCAGGAGTAATGAAGTTGTTCATGACGAGTAGTGGAGCTGTCTGGAATTCATAGCCGCCGCTCTTCGGGTGCTTCATCGCCTTCATGATGTCCTTGCATAGCGAGTACTTCTCGACACGGAAGTGTAGTGTTGGACCGCGAGGAGTACGGGCGAGGCGCATGTTAGTGTTCCCGGAGGAGGAGTGCGAGAAGAGGAGGAGATGGGATACGCCGAGCGGGCCTGCCATCGTGGTGTAGTCGCGGAGCTTGTTGGCTCGTCGTTCCTAGGTTGGATCTTAGTAAATTCCTAACTGTGTAAAGAAATGAGTGGGTATCTTGAGGGGCTTACCTTCAACCTACTGGCAGTCCCAGGTTCCATGACATGCCGCACGTCTTTAACCAATTGACTGACACTTGTTCCAACTTCTCCAGCTCCTATGCGGATCACCATACTCTTGGGCGACTGGTCGAGCGGTTTTCCGCCGCCATTCGGGGCACCATTACGGGCACCCGCGTGCGTGCGTTTCTTTACTCGGCGACGAGCCATATTTGTAATTGTTGCGAGAAAGTATTGTTGGTTGTTAAATGTGTAGAGTAGTTGAACTTGAGACTTGAGATTTTTTGTGGTAGGAAATCTTGGCGATCTAATCTTATCCATCTCCGCTTCTTTTCCCTCAGCCCTACAGATTTCCTGCCGCAAGAAATTTCGACAAGATACCCACGGTGAGGAAAATTGCAGCGCACCATGTCGGCCCTCAAGAAACGGAAGCTCAATGGAGATGGCTCCTCTGCGGGAGCAGCGACATCGAAAATTAAACCAGCAAAGGCCGCGGCTAGAACATCCATGAAGGCTGCCGCAGAGCCTGCGACGCAAAGGCTCGAAAAGGCTCCCTTAAAGAATGTCGAGCCAGAGGAGGAGGGCGAGGAGGAGTCAGAAGAGGCACCTACGCCAGATACCAAACCCTCCGAAGAGAAAGTGCCCACCAAATCATTTGCAGACCTAGGAATTATAGACTCGCTATGCGAAGCTTGTGCAGCCATGGGCTTCAAGTCACCCACGCCTATACAGGCAGAGGCGATCCCTCTGGCGTTACAAGGAAGAGATATAATTGGATTGGCAGAAACTGGATCTGGTAAAACTGCAGCATTCGCACTGCCAATTCTACAAGGTAAGCTTTCCTAGGTGAAGAGGTATGAAAAGTTGCTAATAGCCAATAGCTCTCATGGATAAACCCCAACCTCTATTTGGTCTGGTTTTAGCACCTACCCGTGAACTGGCTTACCAAATTTCTCAACAATTCGAGGCTCTTGGGTCTCTTATATCCGTGCGATGTACAGTGTTAGTTGGTGGTATGGAGATGGTTCCGCAAGCTATCGCGTTGGGGAAAAAGCCACATATAGTCGTTGCTACTCCCGGAAGACTGCTCGATCACCTAGAGAATACTAAAGGCTTTTCGCTGCGCAATTTGAAATATCTTGGTATGCTCCTTATAGCTTTTCTCACTTTCAAAGCTAACAACCTCCCAGTTATGGATGAAGCGGATCGACTTCTTGGTGAGCGCAGCTCATGTCACTCTTTTATAGAGATATCAGCCACTAACCATAATACCAGATCTCGATTTTGGCCCAATTCTAGACAAGATTCTAAAGGTGCTCCCACGCGAGAACCGGCACACCTACCTCTTTAGCGCAACCATGTCATCGAAAGTCGAGTCTCTCCAACGAGCCTCCCTCCACAACCCTATCCGCGTCAGCATCTCCAGCTCCTCCCACCAAACCGTCTCCACCCTCCTCCAATCCTTCCTCATAATCCCACAGTAAGCCCCTCCCCCACCACCAACCCCAACCCCGCTAACCCGCCCCTCCAGCAAACACAAAGACCTCTACCTAGTCCACCTCCTAAACGACAACATCGGCCACCCCACCATCATCTTCACCCGCACCGTCAACGAAACCCAACGCATCGCCATCCTGCTCCGCACCCTCGGCTTCGGCGCCATCCCCCTCCACGGCCAGCTCTCGCAGTCGGCGCGGCTGGGCGCGCTGTCCAAGTTCCGCGCGCGCAGCCGCGACATCCTCGTCGCCACCGACGTGGCCGCGCGCGGGCTCGACATCCCGTCCGTCGACCTGGTCGTCAACCTGGACCTGCCGCCGGACTCGAAGACGTACGTGCACCGGGTGGGGCGCACGGCGCGGGCCGGCAAGAGCGGCAAGGCGATGAGCTTCGTCACCCAGTACGACGTCGAGATCTGGCTGCGGATCGAGAACGCGCTGGGGCGGAAGGTCGGGGAGGAGCGGGTCGAGAAGGACGAGGTTATGGTGCTGGGGGAGCGCGTGGGCGAGGCGCAGAGGGTCGCGGTTAGGGAGATGAAGGATTTGCATGAGGGGAGGGGGAAGCGGGGCGCGGTGCTGAAGGGGAGGAGGAGGGA